>WEZZ01011780.1:0-61167 GCA_013400585.1 Chloropsis cyanopogon | reverse complement strand
AATTTTTTTTTTTTTTTTTTTTTTTTTTTTTTTTTTTTTTTTTTTTTTTTTTTTTGCCAGCAATGGCAGCCCACTGAAAAGAAATGCTCAGTGAGGCTTTCAACAAGGGTTTGTGGAGATGGGAACCACGCTGAGACTCAAAGGCTCCTGAAAGGTGTGTCTCAAACACAGGGAGATGGTTTACAGCCAATAAACAACCCAGTAAACTGGTGAGCACTCCATCGAGCAGGAATTCAGCTCAAATCAAACCCCTGAGTCTGCAAAACTCTTTTGTCTTCTTTCACAGGGGTCATACCCTCCTCGTGTAAGCTTGGGCACTATGAAGAGGCGGCCAGACAGCCACTGGGGAACTCTTTTTGTAGCCTCACCTGGTGGGGATATTCTCTTTTAAACCACATTTGATGGAAGCCATAAAACACCCATTGTTAGTGTGAGGTACAACCAGCAGTGCCTGTGGGCTGTGAGGTGATTTTAAAAGAAATCCTGACTTTGTGCAGCATCTGCTACAAGACTTCAAACCAGGCCTTTCCACCACTCTGCAAATGCACAATCTTGATGAAACACCATTCCTGCATGGGAGTGTGATGTGACTGAATCATAAATTCTAAAATATACAAGAACTTGCATAATAATAGTTATTCTTCTTTTTATTTTTTCTTTTTTTTTTAATGCAAGTGACTTTAGTGCTGATTTGAGAACCCTGAGGAGAATGTGGAGTTCAGTCTTCATGGCCCATTCAGTCTTTGGTCTCTCAGCTGCAATTTCCAATTAGTGCTAATTTGATTGTGGTTTCTGTGGTGTGGGCCATGAGGACCTTTCACATCCAGCTGATCTGGCACTGCAGCATGGTGGATCTTCCCCAATGGACAGCAGAGAATGTGAGACTCTGCTCCCAACCCTGTTTAAATGTTTTGCTCAGCCCTCATTCCTGGTCAGGCTGCCTCTGAAGGTGTTCAGGCTGACATCCACTCACTCATCATTTCTGTGTCCCAAAGTCACTTCCTAATTCCTGCCTCCATATACTAAATGTGCACTCTGTCTGTGCCAGATACCACCAAAATAAGGCCACAAAACTACAGATTGGCACACAAGGAGGGGACAAATCCCATGAAACAGCAAGGGTTATTTAGTGGAGAGCTCTGGGTGGCTGAGGAGGCACCTTTGGTCCAACTCCTTGCATGAAAGGCTCAGTAATCAGATGCTGAACATACTCAAGGGAAAGGACAATTAGTGAGGGTTATTTTAATATCTCAGGGAAAAGAGAGGACAAGGTGGGTCCTGGCACTGCCATTCCAGGCACAGGAACCAGCTCCTCAGGTGTGGGGACAGGATCTGGCACGGGGCACACACCACTGCCAGCTTCCCCAGGCCACAGCTGCATCCCCACACAGCTTTCTCCTTTGAAAAGAAAAAGGGAACTATGGACATAATTTTCCCAGGTTTTTGCAGTATCGTGTACTCAAAGATCAATTCCACAGAATGAAACCAAAGTGAACTTGTAACATTGCTGTGCTTGTAAACAAGAACAAATTCAACAGAAAATAGCAGAGGACCAAATTTCTGCTTTGGTTTTTTGGCTGTTTGGGGTTTTTTACCTTTAGTGATATTTTCATTGGGGAAAATTTATCTAACCTCAAATCTGGAGTTGAGTTCTTGGAAAAACCTTGCTTTCAGCTTGCAATAAAAAGGTGGAGAGGTGAGCACAGATGATTCCCCACTTCCAAACACCTCTCTGGAAGCTCCACTGCAAAATTCCCTTCCAGCACTGCTGTGTACAATTTGATTTTCTACCTGATTCTCTCTCTGCTGTTTGCTTTATGTGTCTGTTAATACATAAGTCTGTTCTTTTTTATCTTGCTTGTATTTTTTGTTGGGTTTTTTTTTTCCCTTTCCCTGCTTAGCACTAAACTGCAGCACACGCATTGTGCTTTCAGCTGCCTGTGATCTGTCAGCGGGCCCAGGAGCTTAGTCTGAACAGGCTATGTAAATATTGTCTCAAAATTACAAATATTCAGAATGGCAGTAATATATGGGGCTTTTTGTTAAAGCATCTTGTTTCATGGGCTTAAGCACAGGGTGGAAAGCACGGAGATGTTGACGTGTTATTTGTACAAGGGACACACACTCACGTGTACACAAAAGCACAACATTGTACAAATAGCAGTTCAGGCCATAAATATCTTGGCAAAATTGCTCCTGAATCAAAACAACCCCCAAAAGAGACATGATGGAAATGAAGTCAGACTGCATTGCTGTTGGGGCACACTCCCTGCTTGCATTTTTTTTTTCCCCTTCTGAAAACCGGTGGAAAACTCCCTGTGCTGAGGAGCCTATTCTGGATCAACACATTTAGTAACAAAATGTACCTTTGTATCTAAAAATCTGAGTGTCATGAATATTTAACGTAGGAGGAAAGAATGATTTTGTCAGTGTGTAAAGCAGTCCCAGAGAGGCTCGAATTCTGCCTGGTTTCTATTAACTCTCCTTCTCTGTAAACACACTGAGTCATTTGCTGCAGGAGAGGTGTGTGAGCACCGGGAGGGAAAGGCACACGGGTGTGAAGAAAAATCCCCACTGCCATGCAAAGGGAGAGAGATGGATTGGCTGGGTAAAGTGCTGCCTCCAGCCTCAGTCCTGGCTCTGCACAGCCAAGCTGAGCTGCAGGTTTGAGCCCAACAACAGCACGAATTTGAAATGTCACCTGCACAGCTAAAAAAAAAAAAAAAAAAAGAAGGAAGCCTGTTTGTACACTCTGACCAACCTCCCACAGGGTAAATCAGAGCCCCAGAGCCACCCAAGGGGAACCTCACATTGAATGAAAATATCTTTCCTCGGCTCATCTCCAGTTGCTTCACACCAAACTTGTTCCCTGTGGAAAGACATGGAGCTTTGTTCTAGGTTGAAGCATATTCTTTTACCATCTTTGTGAGCTGTTGAAACCAGGCTAGCAGTGTTTTTGNACATAGGCCAAAAAAAAAAAAAAAAAAAAAAAAAAAAAAGGAAGCCTGTTTGTATACTCTGACCAACCTCGCACAGGGTAAATCAGAGCCCCAGAGCCACCCAAGGGGAACCTCACATTGAATGAAAATATCTTTCCTCGGCTCATCTCCAGTTGCTTCACACCAAACTTGTTCCCTGTGGAACGACATGGAGGTTGTTGGGGGGTGATGGGCACCCAAGGACCCTGTGAGCCATGTGAACACCATGAAACCTCTCCAGAATGAGAGGCAGGAACTGTCTCTGATTCTGTGACTCTGGCTTGGGGAAGCCTCTGAACTCAGGCACTCATATCAGTACACGTTGAAGTTGAAGGCAGCAAACCTCTAAGTTAAACGTATCTCAAGAATCTGGCTGTGCATCAGGGCACCAGCAACTTCAGTTTGATGTTCTCCACTCTGATTTTCTCTGTATTTGCTGAGGTCACTCTGTATTTCAGATTCCTCGGTCCAGCCTTTGGGCAGCAGCAGGGCTGGGGAGGTGCAAATCTAAACCTCCCTGAGCTGAGAGTGGGATAACTTTTGGGCAATGTGGAGAGGGAGATTAGCCTGGGGAGAGGAGGGTGCTGCTGCCTTCCCTGCCCCACTCTGCACCAGCACATGCCAGGGGTGCCCAGGGCACAAAAGGTTTAACAGGATTTGCTCCTTCCATCTCTCCATTACTCCAGGTTTCATATGACAAGGGACACAGAGCTGGTTTGGCACCAGCCAGCAGCTGACAATTTTATCCTCAGCTGCTTTTTCCATCCTGTCTTTACCATGCAGGTGCCTGGAGCAGCCTTTGAGATGGGCTGCTGGTACCAGGCTGCCATCCAGAGGGGAAAGACACAGTGCTGGGAGCACCAGCACTCACTGGATAAGGCTCTGGTCAGGAAATCAGAACCAGGTTTACAGCTGGGACAAGGATGGGTTTTGAGGAGGCTCAGGTGTTTAAAGTCATTTTCAAGATCCTGCTGGCTTGAAGCAAACACTTGCTCCAGAATCCTTTCTGTTGACAATGGAGATAATGAGCAGCAGCAAAATTTGCTAATGCAAGAAATAACAATAATTTTTGCACATGGCACTTATCACTGCAAGATTTCAAGCACTCTGGATCTTTACAGCTCTGCTCTCTCTGCTTCGGAGGTAATAACTCACCATCTGGCCACAAACTTGAGCCTTTCCCTGTGTAGGATTCCAGACCCAACCCTGGATTGTGTCACTTGGGTCTTCCCAGGCAGGGGTGGCCACAACTGTGACCAGGACACAGAGCAGGGCCTGTTGGGTGTCTGCTCCCCAAACCCCCAGACCATGTCCCTCAGTCAGTGAATAAGATGGACACACTCCAGCAGGACAGACAAACCCACACATTCCATACCTATCAGCCTCTTCCACCCATGGAAGAGGTGTGCTCTGTGTGTGTGCTCACATCTCCAGCTGGCCACATCTGTGCATGCATTCAGGAGCTTGGGAGTGTGTACATATGAATATATGCCAGAGTACCTGGCCCAGAGAAACACAGAGCCAGCCTCTTGCTCCCTCTATAAATGCAGTGTGATCAATAACATTTCTAGTGCAGGGGGTGAGCAAAGTGCCTTGTTAAACTAATAATTGTACGGGAACCAAATCCTTTCTAATAAAATCTTTTAAAACCTTTCTAAAATTTCTACTCCAAGGCCACTTTTCCTGTGAGACCTGTAATTATTGGGAGTGGAAAGAAAGGAGCATAACTGGCTTCTCTTAGCAGCTGCCCAATGGATACAAAAATGGGGCTGCACTGAGAAAGTGGCCCCTGTGGAGTCTCCTGATTGAGACACAAACCTGTGGCTTGTGCTGTCCATCTCCTCACAGGGTCTATAATTAAAGCTGTATTGCTATTTATATTCCAGCAGCACCTGAAAGCCCCACTGCAAAAGGTGCTGTGCAAACAGAGAGGCAGCAGCCTCGCTGCGAAGGATTTACAGCCCTGAGAGATAAAGTGTGCAGGGGGAGGGCTGTGCAGAGGGGTGAGGAAGAAGAAGGACAGCGAGTCCTTCAAGGCTGTGTGTTAACAGAAGAGAAAGTCAGGGGCCAGGCAGCTGCCACTCAGCCTCTCAGATTTAATCTCCAAGGAACACATGTGTGGCTTGACCCAGGCACATGCGTGTTGTATTTATGTGTGTGATCACCCTACAGGGCAGCACTGATGCCTCTGCTGCACCTGAGGGTTTTGGCACCTCTCAGGTGTTATCTGACTGCAGGAATCCCCTAAGGGAAGCGTATTTAGAGTAGTGAAAACACCCCTGCCCCCAGCACAGCTCCAAGGAGGCTTTCCCAGAGCTGGGGAAGGGGCAGGGCAGATGCTCTGTGCTGCAGCTACATGACATGCAGGTCCTGTTCCTGGCCAGCAAGGCAAGGAAAACCTGGGAGGTGTGTGCCTGTGGCTGGCAGCAGCAGAGGATGCTGACATGGTCTGGAGTGCTGGGGAGGAGGAACCCCCAGGCTGAGGCTGTTGCTGTGCATCTCCTACAGCAAAGCCACTGCAGTGGGGGCAGTGAGGATCACTGCAGCCAGAGCAGGCAGGGCAGTGTGCCAGTGCCTTGTCCACAGCAGCATCCTGCCTGCACTCCCTGGCAAATCCACCTGTGAACGAGGCACGATGGCAAGGCCATTGTTTCTGTGAGGCTTTCCATTAGCTGGGGAGCCATCCCAGGCAACAGTAGTGCTACAGGGAAGGAAGGCAGGAATCGGGGAAGTTAGCGAGTCGTGGGCTGTGTTTGGTTAAACAGTGTCTTCAGGCTTCAAAACTAATGCATATGGAAGGGGGTGTGATGTGGGGACACTCAGCTTCCTTCCTCCGAGTTAATTAACCTCCCTCACCTCCGTGCTGTTACAGACACAGGCACTTCTGCTGCATATGTCAAGGGCATAATTAGCACAGGCTGAGCAAACCACACACAGGATGGAAACGTGCCTGCAGGATGGACACGAGTGACAGCCAGGCACGGGCAGGGACAGCGAGCCTCAGCACAGTGACCCGGCCTGGCAGGAGTAAAGCTGCTGCTGGATGCAAAGATAAGGGCTGCCCTCTCTCCATTTCCTTCATCTGCTGTCTGCTGGGAGGCTGCAGCCACCAAGGGAGAGCAGATTCACTCCAGGGGGATGACAAGGGTTAGCAGCAGCTCAGTGATGGAGAAAAGTCTTCCTCAATTTCTATTCAGACCCCCAGTATTCCCAGTGTCTTGGTGCCCAGGGGGGACAACCTTCCTCCCCTCACTCAGATCCTCAGGGAGCCCTTCTCTGTCCCACAGGAGAAAGTCTGCACCCTCCCTGCCCCTCTGCAGCTCCCAGCACCTCTGCAGCCAACACCCCACTGCCCCCCAGCAGCCCAGGTTCCATTTCCCATCCCTCGAGGCACTGACATCTCTGCTGTGAGGAGCAGGAGCCCCTTTGGCAGGGAGGACTGAGGGAAACTGCCCTGCCTGGGGGCAGGCCTGCAGGTGGATCCCTGGGGAGGTGTCCAGCACTGCTCACACTGCTCATTTCTTGGCAGCATTGCCCCTCAGTCCTCAGTCCCAGTGCATCCTTCCATGCCTGTTGATCAGTTTTATCCATGCTGGCTCCTGCTCTTCCATCCACTTCATTTACTGTTTTTCCTGATACACCTCCCCCATAGATTTCAGCCATCCTGGGGTGATCCTGCTCCACAGCTGAGGACCCCCAGGGCCAGTGTTAACCAGATCCCTGTGAGTGGAAGATGTGAGAGGAACAGAAATCTTATGATTCCCTGCAAGGCCACCCCTCTTCTGCAGCTCCCAGCTCCTGGCATTGCCTCCTCCCTTCTGCCCAGAACCACAAAACACACATGCAAAACATCCCCAATTCTTAAATGTTGCTGTTTTAGAGAAACTTAGTGCTTGTTCCAGCTGCAGGCACTAAATCATCCCTGTCCCCTGGACGTGTGCTGAGGAAGGGAGGCCGGTGATGAATGGGGCTGTCCGTGCTTACACTGGGAGCAGCACAGCTGTGTGAATCTCACTGTGCAACCAGGACTCTGTGCAAACTCGGCATCCCCCCTGCTTCCTCCCCTCCCAGTGACAGTGACTGATTGTCCACTTTTGCAGAGCACTGCCCAGCACCAGCCGTGGCTCCCAGCACCTCCGGAAAGTGAGGAGGAGGGGGAACCTAACCCTGGAGTCATCAGAGTTCCTGCATTTCCTTGGCAAGCCATAATTTCTGTGGTGACTTTGCAAACAAGCAGGCCACAGACATTAAAGAGAAGTGCTGGAGAATTGCAACTGAGAGGGAGGAGGAGAAAGGGTAGCCTGGATTTTTCCTGCAAGGAAATGCAGCCAAGATGTTGAGCACCTGTAGCACTTTTCATCCTTCAAATTCTCAAGGTAAATATTGATGCCCTAATGGAATGTAATCAGACTGCAGTTCTCTGCTTAGAGCTCTTGGACTGGGGGTTTAAGAGAGCTTAAATTGTTGGCAAGGCTTAGGCAATGTATGGACAACCCACAAAGGCTCCCCACACCTTTTCCTACTGTTTCTGCCCAGAGCAGCTGTGGCTGCCCCTGGATCCCTGCAAGTGTCCAAGGCCAGGCTGGACAGGGTTTGAAGCACTCTGGGATAGTTCAGGGTGTCCCTGCCCATGGCAGGGGGTGGAATGAGATGATTTTTAAGGCCCTTTCCAACCCAAACCATTGTGGGATTCTGGGATTCTGTGTTTCATGCCTGCCTTGATGTACATGGCTGCTGCCTTCACTTGGTGGTCCAATCTCAGCCCTACGGAGACAGAAATATGCAGTTCTTCCAGAAGATCTGGATGCAATCCTGCTGCTGAACTTCCCTCTCTCCTAGCAGATTCCAACAGCTATGGACATTTCCTTTTTCCTCATAACCTGTATGCCTGTAAAGCAGCAGAAAAACTTCCAGAGATGATCCTGGTCTGTCAGGGGCTCCATTGCAATTACCACACCTCAGCAGAATGCTTTGCTTTCACCAAATCACCACGTTCTGAGAGGATAAATAGGAGAGTCCCAAATCAGTCAGAACATTTCTGATCATCTCCCCATTCTTCTCCTTAGCTGATGGAGATGTGCTGTGTACCAGCAACAGAATTATGGAAAAGGGAATGAGCTCTAGGGCTCACCCCACACGCCTGGAGGGGAAACAAAGGGCTAAAGAAAGAAAAGATGTTGAGATATGACCTTCATCCAGAACTTTAGATAAAAAAGATTTAACTTAGAGCAGTAGGATGGGTGGCTTCACTGCACAGAGCAGTCCTGGGAATGTGTCTGAAGAAAGGCACTTGGCCCTGTGCTTTGGAGAGGTGACACATGGGAGGCTCTGACCTGCTCTAAGCAGACCCAGGTGAAGAGCGAAGGGTGAATAATCCATTTGTGCAGGCAGCTCCTGGAGCAGACCAGAGGCAGGGTCACCTCGAGATGCCAGACTTGGCACAGGTCCCCTCGGGGTAGGGTTAGGCCCACAGGTGCCATGGAGTCATTCCAATCCAACCAGTGCAAGCTGGTGATGGACTAAAATCCAGGGCTCTGCAGTCAGAGACCCAACTCCTGCCCACCACCATGGCCTGAGCGACTCGCTGGAGGGGGAAAGGAAAGAGCTGCAAATGGAAAATGGCATTTTCAATATGCTGGAGTGTCTGGGGAGGGGAATGGAGGTAGGCTCAGGGAAAGGCAGTGAGAAGAGTGGCAGGGAGCTGGGAATGGCTCCTTGCCTTATTCCTATGCTGCTCCACTCCACACTCAGATAAAGTGGTCCCTTCTCTCCAGCCTTCTCCTTTCTAGTCACACACTCCGTTGGTTAATTCTCTCCTCGTCGAGATCAGAGATTAGATAGAGCCTGGATTTATAGCTAGTGAAAATAAAAAGAGCTGCTCCTATCAAGGATTCAAATGATTAAATATCCTACCATAGAAATACTTTTAACTTCACTTACAGTACAATTTCACTTACAGGCTGATGCAGTTGACAGCACTAACAAAAGCTGCTTGAGTAATATGGAGCCTGAAAAGAGAGAGAAAGGAGCTGGAGGAATGAGAACAAGGGATAGAGACAGAAATGGAGGGAGAAAGAGAGAAATGGGATTAGATAGTGAGATGTAAAGAGAGGAAAGGAAAGGCAGGAAAAGGGAAGGAAAGAGGAGGTTGGCTCTCTCTGCCTGCAGCATTAAAAGTACAAGAGCTAAACCAATTAAACAATGAAAGGAAAGCAAAGGATTAAATGAAGGGCTATGTAAAACAGCTCCTCTAATCCAGCTCATTTACTGCTCTTTATTCTCCATTTCCCTCTCATGTTGATCCTCAGATTCAACAGCCCCAGCCTTGCTGTGCCTCGCCCACGCATGGTCCTGCTGGCACCGTGGTGTGCCCTGCCTGCTCCTCTTCCTCCCCTGCCCCTGCCAGGGCCACCCAGGCTGGGGCACAGCAGAGCTGGGTGGTGACAGCACTGGCCTGGGAATGCTCCAAGGGCAGGAGGAGCCTGTCCTGAGCTCACCCAAGGTTGGGTTTCTACTCCCACAGGCTGTCTCCTTGTAGCAAGGGACAGCCTCAGCAAAGCCCCGAGAGCCTCTCTGTGAAGCAGGACTGCCCTCCAGCATCCCTGCCAGCGGCATCCCTGCCACTGCTCCACTCCAGGAGCTGCTGGGGAGCCCCATTTTGGACAAAGAATCTGAGATGCTGTGGTGATCCGAATTTCCAGGGCAGTTTCTGCTCCTGCCTTCTCTGTGGCTCCTCTTTTCCCTCGGTCCCTTCCTTTCACAGATGCACAGACACAGCAGCTGTGGGATGGGGAAGGGGATTGGTGGCTAAAATGCAACAAGCAGGACATGGATGGGGACAAACATCACTCACCCACCTTCTCCTTTTCCCCCTCTTTCTCCACTTGTCTGATGGCCAAGAATGATTTTTTCTTTTCTGGTTACTTCCTACAGTTCTGCTCTCAGCCTCAGGGAGAGCAAAGGGAGTGCAGAGCGAGTCATCTGGGGAGGGATGCTGGGGGACGTGTGGCTCCCTGGAGGAGGTTATCTGTGCCTGGTCACTGTCTGCAGGGATGCAGTTCTATTTGGAAATTACTTTTTTTCCCCTTCAGCACTCCAGAGCTACAGATCATTTGAATTCACCCTCTCCTTTCCTTTCAGGAGACAGAAAGGCCCCAGCCGTACTTGAAATGAGACAGATGCTTATGGAATTGTGGTTTTAAAAGCATTTTTCAGTTCACTTCTCTCCTTTTCTACACACAGCAGTCCAATGTGAGCTGACTAATAAATGCATTATCTTTTTTTTTCCTTTCCTTTCCTAGGAGGGTTGGATATGGCAGCTCCATAGATCAGCTTGGTCTCCGGGGATATTTCTGCCCTAAACAAAATGGAAATTGTCTGCCCCCTCACAAGCCCTCAGTGACTCATACAATAAAGAGAACTCATAAATATTTGGGTAATTACAGTCCGTTCACCGAAATTCCATAAGAGGCAGAGCACTTTCTTACTGGGTCCTTAAAGGGCTGCTGTGTGCTGCTGTTCCCAGGCCTGGCTGGCCATGAGCACTGAATGGCCGAGCTCCAAAGGTCTCTTCCCAAGCAACCAGCAAAGGTTGGGAATGCTGCATAGCAAAAGGGTGAAAATTGGGTAATCTATAATAAGTTAGATCATGGAATCCCAGTTTGGGTTGGCAGGACCTCAAAGCCTATCACATCCCACCCCCTGCCATGGCAGGGACACCTCCCACTGTCCCAGGGTGNTGCGCCTCCCCCGCGCATGGTCCTGCTGGCACCCTGGTGTGCCCTGCCTGCTCCTCTTCCTCCCCTGCCGCTGCCAGGGCCACCCAGGCTGGGGCACAGCAGAGCTGGGTGGTGACAGCACTGGCCTGGGGCTGCTCCAGGGCAGGAGGAGCCTGTCCTGAGCTGTGGCCTCACCCAAGGTTGGGTTTCTACTCCCACAGGCTGTCTCCCTGTAGCAAGGGACAGCCTCAGCAAAGCCCCGAGAGCCTCTCTGTGAAGCAGGACTGCCCTCCAGCATCCCTGCCAGCGGCATCCCTGCCACTGCTCCACTCCAGGAGCTGCTGGGGAGCCCCATTTTGGGCAAGGGCTCTGAGATGCTGTGGTGATCCAAAGCACAAAGAGAGTTTCTGCTCCTGCCTTCTCTGTGGCTCCTCTTTTCCCTTGGTCCCTTCCTTTCACAGATGCACAGACACAGCAGCTGTGGGATGGGGAAGGGGATTGGTGGCTAAAATGCAACAAGCAGGACATGGATGGGGACAAACATCACTCACCCACCTTCTCCTTTTCCCCCTCTTTCTCCACTTGTCTGATGGCCAAGAATGATTTTTTCTTTTCTGGTTACTTCCTACAGTTCTGCTCTCAGCCTCAGGGAGAGCAAAGGGAGTGCAGAGCGAGTCATCTGGGGAGGGATGCTGGGGGACGTGTGGCTCCCTGGAGGAGGTTATCTGTGCCTGGTCACTGTCTGCAGGGATGCAGTTCTATTTGGAAATTACTTTTTTTCCCCTTCAGCACTCCAGAGCTACAGATCATTTGAATTCACCCTCTCCTTTCCTTTCAGGAGACAGAAAGGCCCCAGCCGTACTTGAAATGAGACAGATGCTTATGGAATTGTGGTTTTAAAAGCATTTTTCAGTTCACTTCTCTCCTTTTCTACACACAGCAGTCCAATGTGAGCTGACTAATAAATGCATTATCTTTTTTTTTCCTTTCCTTTCCTAGGAGGGTTGGATATGGCAGCTCCATAGATCAGCTTGGTCTCCAGGGATATTTCTGCCCTAAACAAAATGGAAATTGTCTGCCCCCTCACAAGCCCTCAGTGACTCATACAATAAAGAGAACTCATAAATATTTGGGTAATTACAGTCCGTTCACCGAAATTCCATAAGAGGCAGAGCACTTTCTTGCTGGGTCCTTAAAGGGCTGCTGTGTGCTGCTGTTCCCAGGCCTGGCTTGCCATGAGCACTGAATGGCCGAGCTCCAAAGGTCTCTTCCCAAGCAGCCAGCAAAGGTTGGGAATGCTGCATAGCAAAAGGGTGAAAATTGGGTAATCTATAATAAGTTAGATCATGGAATCCCAGTTTGGGTTGGCAGGACCTCAAAGCCTATCACATCCCACCCCCTGCCATGGCAGGGACACCTCCCACTGTCCCAGGGTGCTCCAAGATCCATCCAGCCTGGCCTTGGGCACTGCCAGGGATCCAGGGGCAGCCACAGCTGCTCTGGGCACCCTGTGCCAGAGCGTCCCCACCCTCCCAGGGAAGGATTTCTTCCCAATATCCACTCCAAACCCACTCTCTGTCAATTTGAAACCATTTTCCCTTGTCCTGTCACTGCATCCCTTGGAAATAATCCCTCCCCATGTTTCTTTAGGGCTCCCTTAGGTCCTGGAAGATGCAATATTGCTTCATTTATTTTACATTCAGTTCACACAGAGCAGGTGCCTTTTGTCTCGTGGCCCATCATGAGTCACCAAGAGCCCTCTGCAGCCAGCCCCTGGAGCTGGAGATCAGAGGATCCCTGCCCCTGGAGCCAGGCTTGGCTGGAATCTGCTGGAGCCAGGCCCTCCAGTGCAGTGACAGCCCTGGAGATTAATGCATTTTAAAATGATATTATTACTGTGATGGTGTTAATATTTTACTGCTTGTTGTCACCACTCTAGGAGGCAGATCCAGCTGCACATATATCTGATCTGGATGGTCTGCAGCCTTTTTACCTTCCCTAGGATGATTACACCAGGTTCATGCTGCAGCTGTTTGCTAAAAATCACCAGAGAGACCAAAATGGGGTTTTTCAAAAAGAGTGGTTCAGTGAAGGTCTGGGCTGTTTTATTTCCTCCCCTCTCTCTCTCCTCAGGGAGGACTACAGGATGTGCAGGAATCCTTTTGAAAGACCCTCCTTGAAATCAGGATGGCTGGAGCCACCCTGGCTGCACTCCCCAGCCCTCTGCCCCTCCCCAGGGCTCATCTCTACTCCTTGGTGACCTCTTGCAGCACAGCCACGCTGACAGGATGGTCACAGGTTCCCTTTGCCCAACCCGTGGCAGTCAAAGAGGCACAGAGTGGATTTGCATGAAGTGTTTTACCTCCTTGCCTTTCCCTGATCCTCCAAAGAACACCTCCTGTGTGACACCACCCCCCTGGGACCATCTGGAGAGCAGCAGGGTCACTGCTCCTGCCGGAGGGAGGGGTGGGGAGGGCTGCAGGAATGGCTTTGGGCCGGGCTGGGCTGGAGGGGAGCTCTGGGAGGAGCTGGTGACTGGCAAACCCAGCCCAGTGGCAATGAAAAGCTGTTAAGCCTTTTTTCCCATCAAGGGCAGCCTCCTGTCCCCAGGGGTAACCAAGCCCAGCTCCCTCCAGAGAAGGTTTGAGCAAACCTAGAACCTCGTCAGTCACCAACTTTTTATACCAACCTGTTTTGTCAAATACTTCATTTTTTCTTCTTTTCTTCCCCGCTTCCCTTTTCCTCCTGCTACTTGGGATTTTTTTCTTTCCTTGCTATGGGTGATGGTGTTTCTAATCAGCACTTTCCATGTCTAATTGCTTCATTGTGAGCTTCTCCCTGAACCTGTCAGACACCAGCTCACACTTCTTGCTTTACTTGTCACGAGAAAAATTGTTCTTTTAAATGTGTCTGGGAGAGACACAAGGACATGGAATGCTCCAGGGAGAGAGGAGGATGGAGGAGTGACTAACTGCAGTTCCTCAGTGCACGGGATTTCTAAGAGCTGCCCCTCCCCAGCTTACCTGGAGATACACAAACACAGCAAAAAGACAATTCTCTGTCTCAAAGACATCACAGTCCAAAGTCTGTTGACACTGAAAAGTCCCTGTGGAAGTTGTGCCTGTTGTGATTATAGCACAGGATGAGTGGATTACTCAGTGAAACAAACCATCCATGGCAGGAGGGTTTATTTTGCATGTTAGAGGGAGATCTGGGGACTTTAAATACTAATACTCCATTAATGATTAATGTATCTCTTGCATATGAACCAGCTTGATGACCTATTCCCTCCCTGCCTCAATCACAAGCAGAGAAAAAAGTTTGTGTGTTTTCACTGCACCAGTTTTGCATTCATGTGAGAAATTCCTGCCCTGTTCACAGGGCTCTGAATTCCACCTCCCACATTCAAGCCCTCTGTTATCCACCTAAATTAGATTATTTGTGGAGCAGGTTGATGCTCACCCCTGGTGATAGCAGAGCAGTCTTTCAGGCCGAGGTATTTGTGGTTGTCATCTCCTGATAAGAAGATAACAGTGTTCCTCCACTGACACACGAGCTTCAGTGCTGGCAGAGCTGCCTCTCAAGAGCTGGCAGAGAGATGGAGAGGGGCTTAGGTGTTTGTGCAGCTCAGCTCAGAGCTCAGAGTTCCCTTGTTAAGATAAATGATGACCTTGGTCTCACCTCCACCTGCTCTGTCTCAGATTAAGCAGGTGACAAAGCTGATGTCACATCTCCAGGTTTTGCCTGAAGTAATTTGGATGGTTCCACTTCATGGCAGTTATATGATAATGGTGACACATTGGTCCTGTCCTTTACATTCACTCCCACCAGATTTTCTCTGTGAGCCGCTTCTGCCATGGTCCCTCTCACCTCCTCAGGATTTAGTCAGGGGGCAAGGTTTTATTCCCAGTAAATAACATCTTTATGCATCTGTGCATAAAGAAATCACAGCAGTTTCCTTTTCCAGCTTTCTCTTTGTGTTGTGGAGGATTTTTTGGGGTGGGACTCAGAGAGCCCCCCGTGGCATTGGCGTTTTCAGAGCCTGCTCTTGGCAACACTGGCAGGAGATGTCCAGGAGCTCTCAGTGGTCCCTGCTCTGTTCTTGCTGTCTCTCTCCTGGGGCAGATTTTAAGAAGTTTCCCCAAGTTCTCCTCCACCTGCTCAGGATTTTGTGATTTTCTGACCCGCTGCCGAGCTGGGAGAGCTGGCTGCTGACAGGTGAGGTGGTTACGGGGCAGCTCTGGCCTCCTGGGGAGGCACAAGCACAGAGATATTTAGCAGGGCATAGAGAGATATCAGAGGGCAAAGCAGAGAGGGGGAGAGATTGACTGGGGGCCATGGGAAGTGACACGCCTGTCAAAAACTGCACAGAACCTGCACATTTAGGTGTAAAATTATTCCTTCAATCAAGATCTGCAACTCCCAAGGACAAAGCTAAGGCAGAGTCTTCTCCTTGTCTCAGAAAATTAATTTAGAATAACAAGTGTGGAGAATTTCAGAGCAGGAGAGAGGAAGGAAGGAAGGAAGGAAGGAAGGAAGGAAGGAAGGAAGGAAGGAAGATCAAGCAGTGCCAGTGCATTGTCCCAGCTCCCTGCCACCCTGTTCTTTTGGAGTTTTGTTAAGCTTTCTGGTGTTTACATTTTTATAATGGAGTTTTTTTACGTACTTTTATGTAAATAATAATTGTTTTGTATTCTTTTCTGGAGGAGGGGAGAAATAATGAACTTTTGGTTTGACCAGTGTGGTTGGAGAGGTGGAACTCCATTCTCCAATCCGTGACCACTTTTTAGAATTCTATAAAATCAGAGTCAAAAAATAAAACCAGTCATCAAAACTTCTGCTTCATGCCCTAACACACAGTTAAAGCCCCCAAAGCTGATGATAGCCCCAAAAATGATTTTACCTTAAATCACCTCCTGCCCAGGAGGACACCCAGCAGCCTCCAGCCCCATCCCCAGCTCCTGGGAGCAGTCAGGGTCACCCCGGGGTGACACCTCTGACCAGCTGCTGCCACGTTCCACCAGAGTCATGTGAAAGCAAACAGAGCTGAGTTTGGCTTTTTTTCTGATTAGGCCAATAATTCTTTTGCTGCACTTTCCAAATCCCTCGCTGCCTGAGCGTGGGATACAAATGACTCCACCTATGCATTTCATGGCATTTGTGAATCATTAGGCCTCACTTTAGAGGGTTTACATCACTCCACGCTCATCTTTCTCCTCCTAGCCTAATTCTGGGCTTTGGCCAAATAGCATTCAGGCTTCACTTCCATCCCTTTACCTTCTTTATGTATTATTGAATTATTCAGGCACTTTCCATTGGGATGAATTGGAAATACACAATGGAAAATGCAGTTCCTCAAAGGAAAAATTTACATTTGCTGGAGCTGGTTTGTTTATTTGGAAAAATCAACATGCAATATAAACTTTCAGCCAGAAAAAAAAAGACTGATTAAAAATAGAACCATGGCTTGAATGTTTCAATCTTCTAAATGCTTTGCTTGAAAGCAGTCAAACAAAATAATGAACCTATTTTAGTTATGACACACTAAACAGTGCCTCATAAAAAACTGGGAGCTGGACATTTCTTCTCCAGCTGAGATCTCTGGAGAGGAATTCCTCTTGTGCTTGCGATTCAGGGTGTATCAGACTCATTGCAGCACTCCAGGATATTTTTTGGATGTTTGTTGGAATTCTATTTTTGCAGCAAGCCGGGATTCTACAACTCCAGCAAGGAATGCATCACTAAAGACAAAGACATGTTTAATATTGAACTGTACTGAAACATTTCAGGGACATTCAGGAAATCAAACCAAAACATTTCATTTCTTTTAGTGCTGTTTTGTTTTTTTTTTGGTTTTTTTTTCCGTTTAATTTTTGAAAGTGGAAGTAGTTGCAATGGAAATATTAAAATTTCAGTGTTTTTTCACTTTGCAGCTTTTTTTTTTTAGATTTCCTCATCTATAATAAATGCCTAATTAAAATTTTTATTGCAAGCTAGGAAAAAGACCTGGGCTAGAAATTCCAAATGGCGCTCTGTGCTGCTTTTTAAGATGACAGAAAATGAGGACCCAGCAAAAAGAAGAATCGGAGTGAGACTCTTTTCCCACATGTTGATCACAGTGGGCTCACAATAATGAATTTAGGAGGAATTTTGGGCAGGTACAAAGCAGGGATCATCACTGAGAACAGAAGCATCACAAGGACAGTCCTGCCTAGAGAGGAGCAGCATGAAACCTCAGCTGTGCCCAGGTTCCAGCTCCATCCTCACTGAGTTTTGGCATTTCATCACAAGTCCGTGGTGGTGGGATAAAAGCCTGGCCCACTCCAGTGGTTCCTGGGGGACAGCTGCATTTTTAAGATGTGCCTGTAAAAATGCACCTCATGACCCCAGGGAATCCCTGGACATCCTGGGTCATCCTCACCTGGTCCCTTCTGTATCCCACAGATCCCTCTTCCCACCCTGGAAACGGATAAATGCAGAAGGATTCTGTGCCCTCTGTGCTTCTGGGGGATTTTTATCACCAGTAGGATTCATATTGATTTTGAACCGGTCTTGTTTGTCTGAACTCTGGAGCTGGCAGGCTCTGGACATCATTTCAATCTGCTCAGCACTCCCGGGGGTAGGGTGCCCTCTTTTTATTTTTAAGGCATGTAATAAAGAACAAAATTAATTCCACGTCTGATTTATGCCCAAAGCCACCATTCTTTGTTCTTCCAGCTGAGATTTGATTGTATTTCATTAGTTTCTTTCCCATAGAGGTAGATAATTTTCTTCAGGTTTAAGTTGGAGTGTTTCTGGGTTTGTCTAGGGTTTGGAGTTGTTTTGTTATTATTGTTAAATAGCTGAGAAACAAATTCTATTCTAATATTTGTCTGTATGAAGCCATTCAAACAAAAATAAAGAACGCACCTTTTTAAAGTCAAAAGTACAAAAGTTTTGCATAGATAAATCTGTCTTTTGTTTTGCTATTTATTGCTCTCCTGTGTCATTAACAGGCATTGTCATGAGATGCTTTTGCCACATTTATAACAGACCCAGCAAATGATTTACTCACCCACTGTCTTGCAGACCTGCATTTTCTAACAATTCCAGCTTAGCAGCTTTCATCTTAAAAAAAAAAAAAAAAAAAAACAAACAAAAAAAACCCCAGAGTAGATATGCCTAGATGAGCTGGCAAATACCTTTCCTACCTGATGCTTCCAGAAGGAAATAAAATATTCCTCCCTGAGCTGTTGATCCCACATTTGAGAACAGATTGGCTTAAGGATATGGCTGGGGTTGGCAAGGCCAGGATCTGGGGGGAGAGATAACAGGGACTGTAACAGCACACACCAGGTTATCAGGGCTGAGCCTGAGCACAGCCTGCACCAAAATCTGACTCCAGAGTCAGCCCTCACTACTTCTGACTGCTTAAAAGGAGTCTGAGTGTGACCCTGGTGAGATGGAACTGAAGGGAAAAGAAAGGGGGGAAAAAAAGGGAAAAAAAAAAAGAAAAGGGAAAGGGAGAGGAGAAGAGAAGAGAAGAGAAGAGAAGAGAAGAGAAGAGAAGAGAAGAGAAGAGAAGAGAAGAGAAGAGAAGAGAAGAGAAGAGAAGAGAAGAGAAGAGAAGAGAAGAGAAGAGAGAGAAGGCTGGGGCAATAATTAAGATGGTGGGGGAGAAACATCATAAGGTGAAAACAGAACTGAGTTTAACTCAGACTTCAATGCTCCTCTACGGTACAACACCAACCTGTTCTTGATGTTCTTGTGGGCTCCACCAGCCACAGAAAAGATTTTTATCATGCTTTAAGGAGCCCAAGGCAGTGTGTGTCCAGCTGGTACATCTCAGCCTGCAAGCTGCCATTGCCAGAGCTCAATGGAGCTCATGCCAGAGCTGCCAATGCAGGAAGGAATTTCATAGAAATCCACATTTTCTTAAAGTTCTGAGACCACAGTTTGTGACTAATTATAGAAATAAATAACTAATGACTGGATCCATCTGTTCTTTATTTGGCAGTGCCTTCCTTCTTCAGGAAATTAGCACACCTGCAACCTCAGTGTCTTCCTGAGGATGGGTCACTCTGCCCTCCAAACCACAGACAAATTGCTGGAGCACAGGCAACCCTCTGGAGATGGTGCTGCTCAACCTTCCTTCTCCTCACCCCCAGGGGAAAATAATTCACATGCTCAATTGAGTTTCATTAGTTACTCGGGATGAGGGGAAGCAGGGATGAGGAGGAGCAGTAGTAAATAGATATTTATCACCTCAGTTCAAACCTCATCAGCAGTGCAGAGCTTGGAGGGTTTGGCTCCCCAGGAAGGTGCATCCTCCCTGGCAGAGCAGGAGTCAGGGGGTGTGGGACAGACATCACCCAAACACAGACAATTTAACACAAGGTTTCCCAAGTCTCCAGAGGAGGTTAAATCAGGGCATAGTGTGGGAAATTCTATTTTCTCTCTTTTTTTCCTCCTGCTCTCACATTTCCCTTGGTTTAATCTTTGGCATTGAGGTGTTCTGTACAGCTACAATCATGGGAATGAATTTTAAAAGGATTATTAATTTTACTCTTTTTTTTTTTTTTTTTTTTTGGTTAACCTCAACATTTTCNTTTTTTTTTTTTGGTTTGACTTTTAGCTTAAGTTAAAAATATTTCAGGTCTTTAGAGAAATAATTAGACATATTGTCCTTAACCAAATGCCAGATAATTTGTACGCACTTGAGGTAAATCTTTTGCTGGAAAAGTAGGCAAATATTGAAGTATGTAATGAAAATGAAAGGAAGCATGAATTAAAAAAACCCATACAAAACTATTTTAAATCTTTTAAATTACTTTCTCTTCTCCCTCTCATTAGTAAATATTTTAGTTATTCTTGCCCTGAACAAATCCTCCTTTCAGGGTTTCTGTGTGTCTTTCTCCCTCATTAGCATTCTTCTTTTTTTTTTTTTTAAGTAAGTCATAAAGACCTGGTTATTTTTAAAGTTCACGTCTTATACACGATGCAGATGCAGGGACCAGAGAGAGAGAGAGAGAGAGGCAGCAGCATTGTTAATTCATTTTGGGAAGGGATTTTTTTTCTTCCTACCTTTAGATGAGAAGGAGTTTGCTTTTGGCTGAAAACATTCAAAGTAAGTGCAGCACTTTGGGAAATAGCACATAAAGGGACTTTAGAGGGAGGGAGAAATGAAAAGGATGGGAAAGTCGAACAGTGACAGAGGTAGTCAGAGAATTTACAAATTATTTTCTCTGACAATGTAGACAGCTCCAGGAGGCTGCCTTCTCTTTCAGGATAAAGTCACTTGTCATTCCGTTAGGGAAAGACAAGGGATGTGTCAGGAGTTATTTGAAATGGAAAGTATTGTTTTAAGCTTCTTTCTTGCTCATTATTGTAGTAGCAAAGTGCTCTCTCTGTGCTGATGGAGAGGCTGAGATTGCAGCAGGGACAGAGGGCTGCAGGACCAAGGGGGCTCAGAAATTCCCAGGGCTGGGATAGAGTGTGGAGAAAAAAGGATTTGGGGACCCACAGGATTGAAGATATGGGGCAAAGGAGTAGGTTTGCACCAGGAATGAGGGAAATGGGGATTATGGATAGCTCTGCAATGCTGATCAGCTCCAGAAGGACTGTGGGGAAGGGGGACAGCATCAGGGACCCCCTGAGGACATGGGGCTGCACCGATGAGGACACCAGGAGATGCTCAAATGAAGGGGAGCACTGGCTGTTTGTCTGTCCCAGGGCCCCCTTCTGTCCAAGTCCTCTCTGCCTCCTCCCCCAGGTTCCTTTAGTGCTCTGCCTGTGCTAAACAGGAGTATTCTTCCCAGAAAACTCCTGGGTGAACTTTCTCCTCTCTGCACCAGTCCTGCTTGGAAGCATCACATGAATGCAAAGTGCAGCACAGACACGGAGCAGCATTGCTCTGTACAGCAGGATCTTCCCACATTCCCTGACCATTTCAGACTAATATCCAACTATTCAAATGAAAAATCCCCACATTTTTTTCTCTGGGCACTTCAGGTACTCCACCTTCTCATCTCCAATCTATCCTCCCCTGCTCCCACTGCACAGGAAGTTCNGCCCACATTCCCTGACCATTTCAGACTAATATCCAACTATTCAAATGAAAAATCCCCACATTTTTTTCTCTGGGCACTTCAGGTACTCCACCTTCTCATCTCCAATCTATCCTCCCGTGCTCCCACTGCAAAGGAAGTTCCAAACCAACTTTCTATTCAGTGCTGCAAACTCCAGCTGCTGAAGGACTCTGGAGGCAATGGCACAAGAAAGTCCAGGCCCTGTTAAAGGTGGTTTGAGGAGAACACACTCCCTGCCAGTGCCTGGAGTGCTCTGATGTTCCCAGCTATCCTGGCTTTCCCTCTTTGGCCTCTCCCTGGAAGGGCTGCAGTTAGCAAGAGCACACCGGTGGCAGATAAGCATCTGGTAACCCGTGGCAACCAAATTCCTTTAGAAAATGGTCTTCTGATAATTCCCTAGATGAACAGGCCTTTTTTGTCTTGTTGGAAATGGGGGAGGAAAGAGGATAAGAGGATGGAGAGAGGCACCAGGTGTGTTTGTGTGGACAGCTGCCACAGGCATCCCTGGGTGCTGCAGGAGCTATTTGCTCACCTGTGGGCACCTTTCTCTTTCCAGCCCTCACAGGACCTGGGGGTTTGGATATCCCACCAGCAATTTCTTCCAAATCTCTCCATAACAGGCTAAACCTGCAGTGACAGGCTGAGAGGGACAGATGAGCTGGGGCAGAGGCACAGACAGGGCAGCAGACGGAGCCGGGTGTTTGTGCAAGTCGCTGTTACGGGATAAGGCTGATTATATTCCATTCTGGATTTGATTAGATTGCATAAGTAGACAGAGCAGCAGAAATGAGCTGCCTGGGAGAGCAGGACATTTAACTAAAGGTCAGACAAAATTGCCCTGGAAACTGGTAGGTAGAGAGAAGTTGTGGAGATGGAGGTGGAGCTGTGAGGGCTGGCTCCTGGTAGAGACACGGGAACAGAGTTTAATTGCTGGAATTTCTGAGAGCTTTGTACAAGCCTCACCCCAGAGATGCCCTGCATTAACTCATCTGCACTGCAGCTCTCCCTCTGCAGTGCTCCCCTTCCACGTGGGAGCACCCCAAAGCCCCAGGCACAGCCACCAACATTGCCCACTCTCCCTGCATGGCCACGAGCATCCCCTGATGATCATCCCTTCTTGTATCCAGCTGACCTGACCACAGAAGAAGGAAAACACAATATTCCACTCCTGCCTTCCACTTCTGGGATGGCAAATCCAGTTAACAGCCTCACCAAAGGGAAATATTTTCCCTATTAACAGGACCAAAACTGCAGGGGAAGTGACACTCACAGACTGTGTTGACAGCACCTGTATTATTTTTAATATATATTTTTCTCCCTTCTAAATTAACTTTTCCTTTAAATATATTTTTCCAGCAGGCCAAATAATTGGATTTTTCTTTTCTAAAAGAAGGGAACATAAATTACTCCTGTTGGGTGCAGATTAGGTTATGGGATTTCTTTTCTTCTGTCACCATCAATGCCCCAATGTCAGAGAGCTTTAATATTTAATGCATTCCTAATTAGTCTCCATTGGCCCAGGGCACTTAACAAAACCTGACACCAACCATCGAGTCAAGTTCATTTAGAGAGCACAATTACCCAACCATCATTTCCATAGTGGGGCTGGATCAGCCATGAAATTCCCTTCCCCACCCCCAGCCTTGCTCCCACCTTCCCACAGTAGCAAGTTAATTATGGGGGGGGGGGGGAAATAAAAAATAAAAAAAAAGAGGATTTGATTCCAGTGACAGAAGATACAAATTATCTCATTTGGTCAGGGCAGTGACATTTCCAAGATTCCTTTAATCTCTCGGAAGCTCGGCCGCGGTGAGCGGCATTTACCGACGGATGGTGCTGCTTGTGGCGCTCCTGTTGCTCTGCATGCTCCAAAGAGCTGCATTTCACATTTTCCCAACGCACAGGCTGATCAGCTGGGAAAGGAAGAGGGGAAAAAAAATCTATATCACTTTAAATAATTCTAATTTAGTCAGAGAGGCTTGGTTTGTCTTGAGAGACTCAACAGGCAGGAAGGGGCACAGGCTGGGAGAGCTGAGGGGGGAGAGGTGGTCATGGCAGAGGCAGGAAAAATGGGCTGGGGATGAAGGGAGAGCCCAGTTTCACTGCACTCAGCAAAATATCCAGGCTCTCCAGCTTTTGGGACCTACCTGGTGCCACCCAGGTGCGGCTCCTGATAAATCCAAGCAGAACAAGCTCTGAGGCACTGTCTGGAATCTCCGACCTTTCGCTGCTGGCTCAGGGGACACAGCAATGCAAAGTTCAGCTGCATGAGCTCCCATCTCCAGAAGGACTTTGGCACAAAGAGCCCTGAGTATAACTGAGATGGGTAAAAGAAAAAAAAAAAAAGTAGCAAAGAAATGTCCCAGGACTTTTCTCTATTGTTCTCTATTGTTCTCCACTCTGGAGAAAATAATAACCCAAACTCCTCTGGTGCCAGCTCTTGTTGTCACCAGAAATGACTCAGTGTGGCAGACTTGGGCCAATAATTACCATTTAAGTGGCAAAATGTTATGAACTGACCCTTTTTAGGATGTCAGTAACACTGAAACCAAACTGCTTTGTGGGGATGTTTTGGCTTGACCTTCATTTTGAAAGAATAACCACAGGAGCTTCTCATGGACAATAGTAACAATTACAGAAAAAAGATAATATCTGTGAAATCTGTCACCTCCATGACTAATTTCAATTGCAACGACAAATGCAAAATGTGTGTTGCATACTGGAGAATAATTTAAATTGACAACTTAAAAATGGTCAGTTAAAAAACATATCCTATAGGAAATAATTAATAGTCAATAACAGTTTCCTCCTCTTACTTTCCACACTGGTCATTGACAATAAAATTTGCCAAAAATACTTTGCTAAATAAACAGGCACAGGTTTCACGCTGCCAAACTTTTAAATTTTCAGTCAATTGCAACATTTGCAACCAAGCCTAAATTCATAAATCACACAGTGCTGCTGCTCTTTGTATGTTGTGGGGCCTCGAATTGCAAATGATGCAATTGGAAATGTTTGATCCAAACTCATCAATTTCAATGGAAATTTCTTCTCACCAGTACCATGTAAATATTCTTTTTTTTTTCCCAAGAAGAATCACCAAGCTACTAGCTCTGCTATCTGTCTGTATCTGTTCAATATTCAGGAAATAAATCCCTCCACAGCTTCTAAAACTTCTTGAACTGAGCACCAAGGGAGCCTGTTCCAGGAAATGATGATATTTCTCTTCAGTGAGTGAGAAATAACCACTTGTTGTTGATCCTGTGAACTCATCTTCATCCTCCTCATGCAAAGAGGCAGCAGCTGTAGGGTTAATCTGGAATATTAACTTGTTAGATTGTTGATCTGCCCTGGGGCCATCAGGAGCTTAAATAGCCAACAGTTAATTAAAAATAAACTGACACTTTACTTTAAGGATAGTTTTAATAACCATTTATAAATGTTACATTAAAAATTCATGCACTGTTATCAACTCCTGCTAAGGATTTACAGCACAATGGAGGTGTCATGAATGTTTTATAGCTTCTGTGGAAAACCTCTTCCTCAACAGACATTTTCAGAGGTCTGTGTGTCTTTCCAGGGCTGCAGCACACACCCAACACAACAGCAGCATGGAAAATAAAAGGAGATTCTCAAAATGCCAGGGCTTGAGTTTAGACTTTGCTCTGCAGCCCACATGGCCAACACATCAGAGGCATCAAATACCTCAAGGAAGAGCTGACAGCTCCTGATTTCTGCCCTGAAGCAGCCCATCCATCCATGGGCTTTAGGAACAGGCACACAGAGCTTCCCAGCATGGCCTGCTTGGCTTTTCCCAGTCAGAACCCCCAGGAGGGTCACCATAAACAGTCAGGGGCCTCCAAAAGTGTGGAAAATGTGATTGCAATCTAGAGCAGGGGAAATAACCTCATACTCCAAGGTAATCTCCTTCACCAGCCTCTCCAAACTCTCTCACACACACAAGCAAACACCCTCCAAACACAAACACCTCCTCCCTGTGCATGGGTGTGAGCTGATCTCAGGTACATTTTTACTCCTGTTTGCAGCTGAGGAGAGGCAGCACAACTGTTGTTCTTGCAATAAGTGATCTTTGACCTGGAGAGATCCACGCTGTGGAGTCAAGCCTTCCCTTCCTGCCTGGCTGTGGCTGCTCTGTGTGGTGGCCCCTTCCCTCCCCATCTGCCAGGAGGATGATAATCCCTCCCAGCCATGGTGGGCTTGGGCAGATAAACCAAATAATGAGGGG
Source organism: Chloropsis cyanopogon (assembly GCA_013400585.1). Classification (NCBI taxonomy): domain Eukaryota; kingdom Metazoa; phylum Chordata; class Aves; order Passeriformes; family Irenidae; genus Chloropsis; species Chloropsis cyanopogon. The sequence goes on along the minus strand of WEZZ01011780.1, from coordinate 36,158 downwards.
GAGGTGGCACAATCCCACAATGATAACTGCTCCTGGAATTATCACTGATAAATTGGCCTTGCTGTCATAATCAGCTCTCTCAAAATGAGCTTCCTTTGACAATGTTACTGCCCCTTTTTGCTTTAAAACCACACCAACACTTCCATGATTGAAGCTGGCTGTCTACATGCTTCTGGAAAACAAATTCAAGCTCATGGCTGCCTGCCTATCTCCTCTCTCATTCTCACAGTGACAGGAAGGGAGATGCTGAGTAAGGGAAGGAGGAGATGTGGCTGCCGAGGCCCTGTGTGGCTCCGAGGCACAGAAGTGATTAAATCCACAAGGTGAGGCTCTGACCACCTCCCTTGTCCTCAACACCAGCCATGCAAACACAGCTCCTCGCTGTGCAGGCGTTGGTGGGGAACAACCTTCAGCTTCCTCAGCCAGCCACCAATCAAACTGCCATTAACCTTGCTTGCTTTTTTATTTTTCCTCCTGTTTTGCTGTGTTTTAGGAGAAAGCTTCCCTGAGTATTGGCTTCTCTGGCATGAAAAAGGTTAAAAATTAATGAGAATTACTTGGTGTCAGGCGGGTGCCAAGCTCTAATTAGGGTAATTGATAATACAATGTTCGAAGGTAGCAGAAGCCCTCGGGCTGCCATGCAGACACCCCTGAGGAGCAGATAAAGATGAAGCAGGCATTTGTCCAGGTTCATTTCATCAAATTTGCACCCTCAAAGGCAGCCAAACCAAGGCTGGGTTTTCTCCTCCTGCCTACAGCTGAGATAGGCTCCTGGCAGGATCTTCCAGGCCGCTCCTCTTACTCCCTCTCCAGAAGGAGGGAGGGTGAGGGCAGCATGCTCAGAGGCCAAAGTTACAAAATGGAAAACCCTTGGGACTGCAGGAGCTTCTGGCCCTGCAACCTGTCCCCGATGGCAGCATCTGGGATGGCCTGGCCCCTCTGTCCAGCTGCCCTGGCACTGCCAGCCCAGCGTGCCCAGGGCTGCCCAGGCTCCTCTGACAGAGCCAGGTGAGAAAACCTGGGCTGATTTTAGTGGGTGGCAGGCAGAGAGATCCTTTAAAATGCTGTCCTCTCCATCCAGCATTCCCAGTCACTCTTGCTCTGTGCTGATCTCTGGATTATTTTCATTCAGGGCAACTTCTCCTCTTTTCCCTGCAGTGGGGACAGTTTTGTTCTGAAGGAGTCGTGAGGTTCACTAAATATAGTGAAGGGCTGTTTCTGCAAGGACTTCAAAAAGCTTGTTTCGTTTGCTTGGTCCCTTTCATCCTTTGTTGTCCCTGGTTGTGTTGGGCTCCCAACTGCTCCCCAGCCTTATCTGCTCAGATTTCTGCTCAGCACGCAGAGGCAGCACAGTCAAAATCCACAGGAGGTGCCCAGTCTGAAAACTGCTGCTCCCCAGCTCACAGAGATGAACAAAGGCTCAAAGGGGCTTCATGTGGCACACAGGGACACACAGGGACACCAGAGACACACAGAGACACACAGAGGGACACACAGAGGGCCACAAGAGACACAGAGAGGGACAGACAGAGACACCAGAGCCACACAGAGGGACACAGAGGGACACACAGGGACACAGAGGGGCACACAGGAACACAGGGACACACACAGGAACACACAGGGACACAGAGGGACACAGAGGGGCACACACAGGAACACACAGAGACACACAAGGACACACAGGGACAGACAGATGCCACCACCACCCTCCCCTAAAGAGTTCCACCTGCTGATACAGGAGGATGATGTGTCTGTGGACATTCAGGGGATGCACATCCCACTTCCAGCTGCTTGTGGCCACACTGACTAAGCCTCAGAGAAGGTTTTGGGGGGATAAGGAACACTAAATATCTGTCTTGTGCCCCCTCCACCATGCTGCAGGCACCTGCTCTCTGCAAGTCCCAACTCCAGCCTGCCTGCTGGGAATTGTGGCTTTTGGCTCTGCCTGTCCTTACAGAGGCCACACCACACCTGTGGTGCACTCTCTGCTGTGCACATCTCTCCCACACCCCTAACCTCCATTTCTTCAGGAGCACAGAAAAAAAAAGTTTGAAAAAGAAAAAAAAATCTACATAGCTATGGGCTGAAACTGGGCCAGGACATCCCATCCCAATTTCCCATCCCATCCCATCCTATCCCATGGCTCCCATCCCATTGATCCCATCCCATCCCATCCCATGGATCCCATCCCATCCCATCCCATGGATCCCATCCCATCCCATCCCATCCCACCCCATCTCATCCCATCCCTCCCCAGGGTCGTTGTGCACAGTTCCAGCAGCTCCTGGCAGTTCCCAGCACCCCAGCACCCCATTCTTGCTCTGCCTGTGCTGCAGCTGCTGTGAGCCAGGAACAACGGGTGTTTTACGGATCCAATCTGGAATTTCACACCAGATCCTGAGAAACTTGATGCCTGCACTTCTGCCATCAAACCAGGACTTGGGATAAGCCTCTACCCCAGCATGGATTCAAGGCTTTCCCACCCAGAAAAACCCACACTCTGCAGCATTCCCAGCCCCTGCCTGGGCCAATTTGCTCCTTCTATTATTGCCACAGGAGGATTGTTGCCATGTGTTCACTTACCCAAATCTCCCTGCAGCATTTTTAATCTAATCCTCTCTGTAACTGCAAGGTGAGGGTCATTTAGAGCTATTTTTCACAAAAACAGTATCTAAGTTCAAATAATAATAATGCAAAAGGAAAAAAAAAAAAAAAAAAGAACAGGAGAAGTTGTTGGAGAGGAGGAAACAGGCCTGGATTAAGCTCAGAGGCTTGTCTCCCTCTACTGGCTCCCAGACAAGGCAGACAGGAGTCAAACTCCTTTTTAAGGAGAAAAACAGCACTAAACACACTGTAACACCATCCTTTTTTTTTTTTTTTTTTCACTTTATTACTGCACACACCTGTGAAAGGAACAAGGACACTCTGAAGAGGTTTTATGAAATGTGTCTCCAGTTCATTATTGCAAGCAAGGAATCAGCACTCCAATATTCCTACCTGTGTTCCCCTGCTCTTTTTTTTTTTTTCCCAAGGTAAGATTGCTTCCTGCTGATTATTTTCCTAGTAATCCTCCTGATCTCATTTCCAAAGCTCCAGCTCTAGGTTTCCCTCTGATGTAATTAATCTGCCCTTGCCCCACAGTTTTCCTGCAGATCTACTCCAGCAGTGTTCAGCATCTCTCCTGTGCTTCCCTCCAAATCCCTCACCCAGGCTCACAGGGAAAGGGATTTTCCTGCCCAGAACTAGGGGAAGGCTCTGCCAAGATTCCCTGTAGGACTTGTGGTGTGGGAGGAAGGGAAGGAGATGCAAAGAGCAGCCACATGCATGGATCTGATTTCAGGATGGAGCCTTGGAGGCACTGGCACCACCCCTCCCTGCAATATATCATTCCCAAATGAATTCTCTGCCTTGCACCTTGAACATGTGGGAGGGGGTGAGGGAAGAATCAAAATCTATTAACTAAAATTTTTGTGAGATCGGTTTAAAACTCTGGACTTAGCCACAGTCTGCACCAGGGTCTGAGACAACCTGCAATTATTATCCTTGTCCTCATGACTTTTTGGGGGTTATTTTCCATAAAAACAACATTTCAGTGTAAATAATAATCATGCAGAAGAAAAAACAACAACAACAATAACAACAACAAAGCCCAGAAAACTTGTTAGAGAGGAAAAAAACAGGCTAAGGGTACAATAAACTAATATTTGTATGTACAGAGCAACCACAGGTTTGGGGTTCTTTGGTACAAAACTTGGTTAAACTTCCTGGATCTTCAACATTTTCTAAATTTCTTTCTGCTTGAAAATCTGCCTCTTGAAACCTGTAAGAAAGGGTGTCTATAATGAAATGAAATCTCTAAGAATGTTCCCTGAGTCCTGTGATCATCTGTATTGCAAACAATTAGGCTCTTTCAGTGGCTTGACTCTCCAGAAATTACTCTTCCTACTTCTTTCTTTTGCTTGAAATGTTAAAGGAAATCAATGCTGTTAAGAAAAAGACATCATAATTTGCAGGGGGAAGGGCAAGCATGGTCATTTTTAGCCATCATGAAAACAAAAATTGCTATCCCCAGCTTGAGTAATATTGCAATGAAGTTATTTTGCCAATCAAAGCCCCATTTGTGCTGGACAGTTTACAAAGATCCTGCTTTACCTGCAGGTAAGAGCTCATTGGCATTTTTACTAATGTGCCTGGAGGGGAAGCAGGACAGTATAATTTTGAAGAAAAATAGCTGAGAGTTTTGCCATTTATGTTGCTTTTGCTTTTCAGATGTTGTCCTGTTCACACAGCACCCAAAAGGCAACAAAACTGCCTTAGAAAGTTTTTAGCCATTACACAGAAATGCAAAAAAAAAAAAAAAGAAATGTGAGACAGAAACATAGGACCTTTTTAACAGTTATATTATCATAGAATGATAGAATTATTAAAGGTTGGAAAATGCCTCCAAGATCATCAGGTCCAATCTGTGACCGATGCTCACCTTGTCCCCAGCCCAGAGCACTGAATGCCATGTCCAGGCCTTCCTTGGGCACCTCCAGGATGGGAACTCCCTGGCAGCCCCTGCCAAGGCCTGACCACCCTTTCCATGAGGAAATCCCACAGCACAGAGTGGAGGAAAGAAAAAACTCACCCCTCTGAAATTGTGAAGGGCAGACTGGGGAGAAGATACTAAAGAGACAAAATGGAAAATCACAGGAGCGACAGCAGAAATTCTTCAGGAAGGAGGTAGAAGAGAATGGATGGACAGCACATGATAGAGAGTGAGTCTTGTGTTTAATATCAGGAATTTTCAGCCTGGATCGTAGATGCTGGGGCATCCACAGGCTTTCTCTGGGAGATCTGAGGAAGCCAACAGAGGAAAGTGAGCCAACTGCCAGGGCTTATTTTAGACTTCCACCTCCAGCCGGCAAAGCCTTAGGGGGCTTCAAATGCAAACAGGATGGAGATGAGTGTTTTCTCCCCAGGCAGGCAGGTCAGCCAGAGCCCACCAGCACCACAAGGTGGGGTTAGTCCAGCGTAGATCCGCCGCCGACGAGCGCCAGGTAGTGAATAATAATTGCGGACCCACTTCCTGCGGCTCTGCCTCCGCCGAGGTTTGCTGTTGACCCAGCGTAGTTTAGCTTGTGAGATGTGATGAAATCAGCGCCGCAGGGCTGATGGCAGTGGCTGCAGGCTATTAAAGCTCAGATGCCATCCTTAACTTGTGCTGGGGGCTCTTCTTTATTCATGGCATGACAGCCAGAGGATGAGGTGTCAGGAGTAACACTAACATTTCTTGGCACCCACTGGTTTGAATCGCTCGCAAAACTTTGCCTTATTTAGGAGCCGATTTGTGTATTTATAATTAATATGGATTAGCTGTTATTATCTATGCAATATGGCAGGCAGGCGGTGGAGAGAGGCTCACAGCTGTTCAGCCATGCAAATGATGCCCACAGAAAGTACAGTTTAGTACTGGGATATTATTACCAGCACACAGAAAAAAGTTCAGGACCAGAGGTGGGGAATATAAATAACCATGGCTTGGAAACTTTCCCAAGATTTCCCTGGACACAGAGCTGAGGTGCAGGGCATAGACCCAAGCATTGGTTGCTCCTGTATTCTCCAATGGTTCTCACTGTTTGCAGCAGTTATGAATGAATGGAGAAAAGAAATCACAGCTGGCCTCAAAACAACCATCTAAGCCTTCTGTGCTTTCTCCCAGCCAAAAAAATTCCCAGTGTTTTGTTTGCACCTGGAGTTTTTGAAGAAAGGCATAGGATTTGACAAGCGTTTAGTTGGGAAGGTTGATCTGTTCTAAAAATAATCCCCAGGGGAGGATCTGGCTGCATGGCCCCTTCTCTGATATTCTTCTCAGTGGAAGAGGTGCTGCATCCCTGATGTGTCTGGGGTCAGCCAGAAACCCCAGTGTGCTCAGCAAGCCCTCCCAGGCAGTGCAGGTGAACGGGACCTGGGTTGATGTGCTCATCTCTCTGCACGGGCTGTACATCCCAGGCACTCTGGACAGGCTGCACTCCCTTTCTGTGAACCTCACCCAGCACAGCACAGCTTTCCCTCTAGGAAATACTGGATGAAAATCCTGGCTCTGATTTTCTCTCCAGTCACAGAGGCTTCTGCTTTTAGACACTGAGTTCTGCCAGCAAGATGCCCTAAGGAGAGGCTTCTCCCTGGATTTCAGGCTCAGCAATGCCTTCAAAGCCATTGCTCATATGTCATGCCTGGCTCAGAGTCTCCTTGTCAGCAGCACTGTATCAAAAGTCCCAAAAGCTCCAGATGGAACTTCTACCTTATTAGAAACCAAAGGCAGTCAGTGTCCGAGAAACCAGGACTCAGTGGTTCCTGTATCTTCAGGATTCCTTGTCCCACAAACACCAGGATCATGCTCAGGAAAAAGTGCTCCTTTTCTGCATGGGATCATGTCCTGCTCTACCAGCACCAGTCTGACTGGTTCCTCTTCTGGTAAAGGAGTGGAGAAGCAGATTTCCAGACCTGCATCTGGGAAGTCTCAAGAGAAGTAACAGTGAGGCAGAAGAGCACCACACTCCATATGGGTGATGAATGCAGTAGGGCTGGGCATCAGCACTCACACAGCTCCTCTTGGGCTTGCTAAGGCTGCTTAACTATACCAGATACACAGACAGGAGTCCTGGTAACAGGGCAAATCCAAATCAACCCCTCTGCCAATGCCTCAGTAAAGAGGAAAGGAGTGAGAGAGAGGTGGGACACCACAGAAAGGCTTTGGTTTTGCACTGCCTTGCACAGAAAGGGCTGATTGGGGGTATTTACGTGGGGTGAAAGGGAAGAGGGGAGCAGAAGATATAACAAAGTGGATAGAAATTGCACCTGTCTTCAGGTCTAAATCTGCACAGGACACACATTTATCTTCATGAGTCAGAAGCTCAGCCTTTGCCCATTTCTTTCACTGAATCCTACTGCAGGGTGCTTTCCCTCAGCTGTGGTACCCAGTGACACCTCCTCGGGGTGACAGACAAAATCCACAGGTCTCTGCTCCCTCCCAGCTTGCCATTCAGCCTGTCCTGACAGCGTGCAGCACAGGGAGGAGTGTGCCATTTGCCCAGTGCTGTAAGTGAGGCTGTGCCTGCTGACAGCACAGACAGGACTGACTATTGCAGTGTTTGATCTGCTGGGTGGGCAATTTATTAAAACAGATATCTGGGGCTTTAATCACTCTGCCAGGCTGCCATCTGCTTCCCTCATGCTCCATCCTGGCTCAGGCCAGGTCTCCACGTAGGAGAGGAGAGCTCGTGAGAGCACTTTGGGGTCTGTGTCATAATTCACTGTGTGCACACACAGACTGTGCTGTTTGGGGCTGTTTGGGGCCATTGATCCTTCTTGTGTAATTAGAGGGGGGCTGGAAGAGCACAGAGGGTCCCAAGGTTTATTTTGGCCTCTGGGTTTAAGCTGGGAGCAGAAGTGATGGGGGGATCTGGTTCCCCTAACCTCACTGCCATCTCAGCAGGGCTCATGGAAAACATCTGGCAATATTTATAGAGGTGTTATTCACAGATATGAAGTCAATTCATCTCATCCACTTTCTTGCTGTGATTCTCAGTGGCAATAGTGTTCTCCAAAACCTGAGCTCTCTCCGTCCTGTGCACAACCTTAGAAAGCACATTGCCATCCTCCAGGTGGCTTCTGCCAACAGCTGACAAACAGGACCTCTGAGTGCTCCTGAGAGGGGTCTGGGCTCAGTTTGACCTTGTCTTCTTCACATCACCCATCTGGACCAGACTGACAGGACCCATATGTGGTGTGGCTGTGAGGCCTTCTGTCGGTGCAAACCCTTTTCCTCCTCAGAGCATCCCCAGCCAGCAAGTCAAGAAGGAAAGGTCCTTCAAGGGCTCTTGCTCACCTGGTGGAGAGCACTGTGCTACCTGGAGGAGAAGGTCTCTTTGACTCAGAAATCCTAAAGGTTATTGAGGTTTGAGAGCATTCCCCAAATGGGTTATCTGCACTACTGGCTGTGGACTGTGCAGTCTGGGAGGGAAAATTCTTTCTACTCCTGAGGATGGGGATTCACTGGAAGAGTTGTTTCACAGAATCCTGCAGTGCTGAGTGGTTTGTGCCACTAAATGGTTCAGAGCCCTCACTGCTGTCCCCTGGGGGAACTGTGGGTCCCCAAGAGGCAGCAGAGAGGTCCCACAGCACAGCCCACTTCCTGCAGCTCTTTCTTCCAGCCACTGATGATGGAACTCAGACATAAACCAACAGTAGAAGTGTTCAATAAATTCAGATTCCCCCCAAAAAATGGGAGAAGGCTCCAAGAACCATATGCCAGAGGAATGGAAAATATAAATATCTCATAATGAGATGGGCACTGGAATCTCAGGGAGATTAAGAGAGAAATGCAGGAAAAGGAACACAGTCTGCAGAGGGGCAGATGTGGAACAGGAAAGATTTCTGCCACAAGGACTAAGGGATCTCATGGGTCACAAATTAAGTGAGTTGTTATTCCTGGGCAGGATGTTTTTGTTTGTGAAGGCTCCCAGTTTTCCACACACATTTTCCAATAGCTTGTCCACATGGGGAGCAGCCATGGCTGGGCTGCACCTCGGAAGGAAAGGATCCTCAGGTGGCTTCGTGCCCACCGAGCAGGGGATTTGGGTAGACTTGACTGAAAACAGACAGATGGTCTTGGAGTCTTACAGAGCTGAGAACAGGGATTAGTTAGAATCCCCTTCGCTCCCCTGCGATAAATTTGAGTTTATGGAGATGAACATGAGTCACAGTGTGAGACATGGGGCACATCACCTAAAGCATCACTGGATGGAGATCTCTTGTCATCGTGCAAAAGGCAGGGCAATACTGGGTCAGGGCACAGGATTCTGCCTTTGCTTAAATAAAATGATTAATGCTCGTTAAAAACAGCCATGGGGTTTTAGTTCCATGACAGCTGGTACCCACACAGTGTCAGGGACCAGGGGCACTTGGAAAGCTGCCAGCTCCCTGCTCCCAGACCTCCTCCTGACAGCAAACTCATCCACCCCACCTCCCTGAGGAAGCTCCACAGACACGAGGATTAAGGGAATATCCAGCCAGACAGGCAGGAGCACTGTCCCAGGGAGAAGTCCATCTTAACCAGTAGGGGTTCAAAACTAATTTGTCCATTTGATTTCCCAGAAGTTGATGCCTTCAGAGCAGTAAATGAGACTCGTAAATGGAGGTCACAGCAGGGCCTGATGTTTGCTTTTGCTCCTGTCAGGAGCCAAGCAGAAGGGCTTTCACATGCCACTCTGCATTTCAAACCAGCAAGGGCAGCCTGGGAGCATTTAAGTGAGCCCTAATTAGCACTGATAGATTTCAGGGTGCTCTGAGCTGGCTGAGCAGCCTCTGCAGAGCTGGGAGCAGTCTCCTTCACTGCCTGAATGACAAACAGCTTCACTGGGACTTGGGTTTGAAACAGCTCAATAAAAGCAGTTATGACATGGCCACAGGCCTTGAATTAACAGCTGATCCAACAAAGAAAAGAGTTGAAACAGCAAACAATTAATGCTTTTGCTTGTGCCATTTCCTGAAGACAAACTCCCAGAGAGTTGCAGGTCTGGAGTTCAGCTGCTTACCTGTGTTTTCTCCAGCCCTTTGGATCTGCAAAGCTGGGGATGGCTCATGTTAAAAAACGATGTGCCAAGTCATGCATTTCTGGTACTTTTAAAACTCTCTGTGTTTGTTTGAGGCTTTATGAACTGTTGCAGAATTATTCTGATTAGGTTAAGTGTCTGTAGCTTGTTCTAAGCTTGGCATGCCTCCAGTTGTGACAAGGACATGAGGGCCAAAAGGATGTGACCCGTATGTCTTCTACTCTCAGGATTGTAATTCTGCATGGGTTTTGTTCAGGGGGGTAAGGTTCAGGGATTAAGTAAGACAAAAAAAGACACAAATCATTCCATAAGAACTAATAAATCCATATATTGGTGTCACTGTTTCACCCCCAACATTTTCCCCTCAGAGACAGCTTGCCAGAGGCATTGTTGGCCTTAATCACCCCCATTTCAAAATTAGCTCTGGCATTCTTCCACCCACGGCAGCTCTTTCCTGTGAGCTGGATGCTTTCTGTGGAAGCTGGGATGTTATTTTATTCCACCTGAACATGAGGAACAACTTCCCTGTGCAGTGACTGAGCACTGAACAGGCTGCCCAGAGAGGGTGTGGAGTCTCCCCCACTGGAGATATCCCAGAACTGTGTAGACACATCCTGTGCTCTGGGATGAGCCTGCTGGTGCCTTCCAACCTGACCCACCCTGTGACCCTGGGACATCTTTGCCTTTCTTTGTTGCCTTCACACATCCTCTGGATGTAGCCAGTGGGAATACTGGGAATAGTCTGGGAATATTTGGGTAAACTCCTGAGTTACCATCCATCAGACTGGCTTCAGAACTGCTCCAGCTCAGTGGCCACGGTCACTCCAAGCCATGGGACCACTCACCTGTTGACTGCTGCTACTGCTGAATCAGAAGCAGCATATTCTCCATCCCCAGCTGGAGATCCCCGAGGCACAGGGCAGGTATTCTGATGTCTGCACAAGTTCAAAGAGAGGACACTGACTTTCCAATGTGAAATAAACTGGGATCCCGTGTTTCTGTCTGCTCACTGCAGTGACATTAAACAACAACAACAAAAAACAACAGCAAAAAAAAAAAAGTGTTGTGTTTATAAAGTTAGAGTAGAAGGGCAAAGGGCTTTATCTACGAATGCAAGGTGTGCAGGAGGGAAAGAAGAGCAAAAACCTCAAACTTACACAGCTTAGGGGGGAAAAAAAGGGCAGTTAAGAAGGGATTTAATTGATAATGGTTTAGATAATGTCAAGTGAAGTTTCTATTCTCAGCCCAAGTGCAGATGATGAGGCAAAAGGACTAAATGTAGAAAATAAACACCCATTCAAAGCTAAACTGAGAAACCTTTTGTCACATAGAGAATCATAAGTGTGTGAGAAGTCCCAGCAGGAGAGGTTCTCAAGGCAAAATAACACTGGGGGCATTCAGGAAATAATTAGCTGACTTCCTGGAGGGAGCAAGTGAGGGAAGCAGGAGAGTGAGAGGAGAGGGAAGACTGGAAAGAGATAAAAATTCTAATAGAAAGAAGGCACGGGGAATGTGGGGCCTTTAACTCATTCCATGAAGGGTGGGAAGTAAGCAAGTCAGTAAAGGGAGCAGCAGCTCTGTTGTGCTGGATTTAATGAGCTCCTCTGGAGCAGCAGCCTCCATCAGAGGTGTGCAACGAGGCTCCTGCCCATCAGAGCTAAACCAGCCCCAGCTCCCAGCATCACCTCCCCAGTGGCCACTTGGCACAGACAAGTGACCCACAGGCTGCTCCAGGTCCCTGCAGCCAGAGCAGGAGTGTTTGGTCTTGTTTGAACCATCCCAGCTGGAGCCCCAGCCCAAAGGGTTCCACAGTTCCACGACCTGCATTGCTCCTGCCTTGGTCCCCATTTCAGCCACGGGTCTCTGCAGTTGCCAACAATATTATTACTGCCACTACTGATGCTGTTGCAATTCAAAGTTTTTCTGTAGGAGCTCCTTCCAGCCTCGTGGGAGGAACAATCCATCCCATCTGGCTCAGACACCAGGTGTTGACCCAGGGTTGCCTTCTAAACACACCTGTCTCTCTCACACTGCCAGGGCCTGACTTTTGGGTGGTCCCAACTGAGAGAGGCAAATGTTCAGCCTCAACCAAAGCTTCAGGGCCTTGTGTTAGTTGCCTGGAATTTCTTTTGAGTACTTTCGTGTCATTACCCTTTTGCAAATAACTTTTGATTATTCTTGTGTAGGAAATTTCTGCCACAATTGTTGTAATCTCACTGGTTTCTCATTTTTTTCCTATAAAAGTGATAAATGATGATGCTTTTAAAATTAATTTCTATTCTAGCAGCTCATGACAGCCCCTTTGTCCGTGTTACTCAGGACAAAGCAAAAACATTAAGAAAGGGATTTCATGGGTTTTATCCTCAGTGCTAACACACAAGGAAACCTAAAACAGAAAGGAAAAGCTAAGCACAGCCAAAAGGTGAAAGAACCGCAAAAAGATTTTTTTCTGTATCAAATACACCGTTTGATTTTCTCCCGCACGACAATACCCAAACCAAAGGATGTTTTTGTAAGGGAATACGTGGAAGGTTTCTGAGCTCTAGCCCTGAAGTTCCTACGTCTCCTCCAGGCAGGAGAGCAAACATCTTACCCCGACTGCCTGCCAACCCTTAATTGGAGCACTCACCTTTAAGGAAAAGCTTTGACTGGTCGGGGCTATTCCACAAGTGACTTTGCAGCAGTCACTGCTAACGAGGACACCAATTAGCACTAAATGTGCTCGTGGCTTTTGCCAGGTAAGTAGAGGTCCACCAGGAACCAAAGGGAACCTGTCTCAGGATCTGACCTGAACGTTCAGCTCAGGCTGCTGGGAGATGCCAGAAGCTGAACACTGTCACCTGAGCACTGTCACCTGTCACCTGACCACTGCCACCTCTCACCATCTCTGCTGGATCTGAACCAGTGGCTGGGACAGCCGGCTGCACTCATGTCCCCAGACTGTTTGAAAGACAGTCTGTGCCACTCTCAGCCCTTGCTTGTGTGCAGTGTTCTTGTTTCCATTCCTTCCTCTCACAGCCTGCCAGCACAAGGAGCAAAAACACAGCCTAGCAGCAGTCCGAGCTAGGAAAAGGTCACTGAAGCCTAAATCACACTCCAGCCATTCCTAAGGGGGAGAAGGGGAATAGAGCACTGTTCCTGCAGGCTACAGATGAAATGGGATGGAATGGTAGGAGAAAAGGCATAATCTTCCCCCGAGACCCCTGACAGGGGGCAAATTAATGGCGAGATAGAGAGACTGGAGATTAACGTTTGGGTTTAGTGAAGGAGAGGAGATTGCAGGAGGTCTGGGAGGGGACAATAGAGAGTGCACAAACCCTTTAATCTGCCAGGAAGTGGCTGTAGGGGGAAGCATGCTCCAAACCTTCTCCATGACACTGTAGATCATGTTGGCCTTTGTGCTGGTTTAATTGGAGCTTTGCAGTTGCCCTTGGTCACTGCTAATTGCCTTAATTGGGATGGTGTGAGAGTGCGCAGGCGGGAATACGAGCCCATGTGGGTTTCAGAGGAAAATCCATCCTCAGCCTTCCCAGCCACTGTCCCATGACTTGGGCTGAATTATGTGATTGCATCAGCTGCCTGCTGTGCTTTAGAAAAGCTGTGTGGATTTATTGCAGGCTTATAAAGACGCAGCTTTAGCCTGCACTGCTGGCACTTGATTACTTAAGGGAAGGGGAGAATAGAAAGAGAACAAAGCAGTTGCTTGGTTTTGTCACACTCAGCCTGCTGAGGTGGGATCTCCACCTGCAGCCCCTCTCCCTACGCTCAGCTTGCCTTCTCCAGCCGGGAAGGTCTGTGTGTGCACCGAACTGGATTGGACAGGAGAGCCCATTTCATGTCTGGATTTTCTCCACGCTGAGAAAGATGAAATGGGGTAGAACTGGGGGCCTTCAAAGCATCATGGTGTGTTCGAGTGCAGGAGGAGACAGCAACTTATCAGTCCTCTCTGCCTCATGTGAGCTCATCAGAAAATTGAACACACATCTCAGTGCACCTCTGCCCCTGAACTAAGTGGGAAATAAGGCAATTGTCCTCAGCACAGTGCCAGGTGCCCTGACACGTGTCCCTTGTCACAGCAAGTGCCTTTACTGTACCCAACTGTCCGTACTGGTGTGAATCCCCTCAAAAAGCAGAATCCCTCACCCCACCACCTTGCTAAGGCTCTCATCTCTACGCAGCCCCATGAAAGCTGTGACCTGAGTCAAAGGAGTTCCAGACTTTGCAGTGAGAAGTCCAAGCAAAGGGCAGGACCTGAGAAACCCCCCTGCACATGGCATTCCCATAGTGGCAGCTGATTGCCTGGGATCATCCAGAGTCTTTTGTTGTCCCTCATTTCACAGGGAGATGAGGTGCAGAGCTCAGGGCCCTGGTCTCAGCAGGTGACAGTGACCCCGAGCTGGGCTGCTGTGACACCAGGACTGCACCCTCCTGTGATATCTCTAAGACTCTCCAGCACCGCGAGGGCCTGGGAGCTTGCACAGATTTTGGCAGAAGGAAGACTTGGCATCCCACAAAGATGCATCACTTTGAGTTAATTTATAAGAACTTGGACAGGGAGAGAGTTCATTTAATTGAAAGATGTAATTATCAGGTGTTGGAGGCAAAGGGGCTCATTAATTTCTGAGACATGCTGTTGACTGAGCTGTCCTCATTTTCATTTTTCATGCCATATCAAGGCTGAATCCGTGTGTCAGAGAGGCCAGGAAACACCAGCTCACTGTTATCTTCCACAGGGTAGAGGTTTCTCTTTCTCCCAGAAGGAACCCCAGGTGTGCAGTCCTGCCCTGCACTGCCTGGCACCAAGGGCTGCCATGGGGATGTTGGCATTATCTCACCATGGCCTGGACCTGAAGGACTCACAAACCTCTGGTAACAGCACAGTCTGGGCTCAGCTGGAAGTGATGGATTACCCAGGCCAGCTGCAGTGATGGGAAGCAATCAAGGAACTCCCTTAACACATCTTCTTCCTCTGGCTTTAAGACTCCAAACCCTGGAAGTGTCCAAGGCCAGACTGAACAGGGCTTGGACCTGGGACAGTGGAAGGTGTCCCTGCCCTTAGGAGGGGTGGAACAAGATGAGCTTTAAGGTCCCTTCCAACCCAAACCATTCTGGGATTCTGGTGCTCAGCCCTGAAATGAAGAGGTCCATAATGCTTAGAGGCTCCTACAGGAGGGAACCCCACTGGGGACCAGTGAGAGGTGATGGCTTTAGGCTGGTTGTGTCCTTTGGGGAAAGGTTCCCAATCACAAACCTCTCCATCAGGATTTTTACACCCATCCCTCTATCAGTCCCTCCTCACCCCTGCCCCTCACAGAAACCAAAGCTATCCTGCTGCCACCCTCCTCATATTGGTATTCCCTCGAGCTTGCCAGTCTGCACTTAGATTTATAGTTTATTTAGAATTGGATTACACCAAGGCTCAAGGCCAGCACTCCCTAATCCGTCACCGTCCCCGCCATGGTCAAACACAAACATTTGTTTTAGCTGCATCAGCATCCCTGGCTCCTGGAGGACGCATTGTTAATTGCTATAGCAACCACGGCTCAAGGTTTGGGCTCTTTTCCTATTTTTTTTCATCCTCCTTCCCCTGCCTCAAAACACTGGCATTGTCAAGTGATAGGTATTTATAACTTCATATAACAGTGGCATGTCTAAGTTATGCTGTTGAAATGCATCACAGCCAGAGTGGTTCTGTTATTTGTTTTTGTGCTGAGTAGCAGCAAGAGCTTTAAGTTATTGTCCTTGCACATCAATAAAAAGGGAAAAGAAGGGATGGATAACTGTTGCTCATAGTTATAGCAATCAGATGCTGAGTGCCAGGGTGCTAGAAAGGCTGCTCCCAGCAATGTCACCCAAGATGATCCTGAGGACCACGTTCCCTTCAAATACGCTGATGGTGGATGTCTATTTGAATTGAGAAATGAAGGTTTTGGGCTTGGATGAACGAACTGATTATGCCAGGGATATTTTTGGTCCCAGCTGGCTAAAGTTTGATGAGCTAAGATACGAGCACGCTCAAAAATGTGGAACCAACACAAAAATAATGAGTAAGCCCTCTGAAATTACTGAGCAGAAGCACGAACCAGGAAGCAATCCATCTTTAATGCACCATGAGGCACATGCAAAGAGTTTGCACTCAGCCTTTCCTTCCAGTTTTCTAGTCAAGGCCTTGTGGAGGTTCATCCTTCACCAGGCTCAGTGTTCTGACCACACACCCACAACCTGCTGGGACAACCCAGAGAGTGCAGGACAGGAAACCAGCAGGCTGTGGTCTCTCCTCATGGATTCTGCAGCTTATAGAAGTCCACAAAAAATGTCCTGTTACAGGGACTGGAGGAAAGGCAGGAACGCCAGAGTATGAGAAACAATCTGTGACAAAATAAAGCTGAAAGCAACATGGATCAGGTGGTAGGAGAGGCTTAGAAGAGGAGCCTCCTAACAAGAAATGCAATATTCTGATTCACCCTCTGTGTCCAGGGTCAGCTATTCATGCCATGATCCCAAAGTCTGGATTCCATGACAGGTTAGTGCTTTGGTGAACCAGACTGGTGGGGCAGGAGAGTCCTGCCAGACCTTCTTCTGTCTGTAGGGAGACAAGGAGGGCAAGGAGAGCTGGGATGATGGACAGAGGCCATGGTGTCATGGCAGGGGATAACATGAGGACCTGCCTCAAAGAAAAGAAAAGACATTCCTCCAGTTTTGGGATGAAACACATTTGTTCCTCTCAACACTGCACATCCTTGGAGGAAACCTGAGGTAGACAAGTTCATCTCCTCCAGGGTGCATTTTCCCTTGTACTCACTGAGTATTTTATTGCTCGTCTTTATCCACTCAGTCTTCCCTGGTTTGTTGTGGTTTTGGGTAGTTTTGGGCAGATCAGGTCACCACCCTTATGCTGAAGGAGAAACCTCCCCCGCTCACGTGAGGCACCAGCTGCTATTTCCCTACAGCTGTGGGGTGGACTGGGAACTGTATAAGAGAGGGCATATGGATTTGGGATGAAACGAGGTAGGGTATTTTCTTAAACAGCTTTAAAACCCATCAGTGATTTGATTTGATTTGCTTCCTGAGAATGGTTTAGCTCAACAAACAATTGCAAGCTACACAGTGGCAAGGTAAAATGGAAAGCCCATGGGCATTAATTATATATATAGATATTAAAAAAGAAGCTACTGCTTAATTATTGTTTGCAAATCTTGGTATTTAAATTGACTTATTTGCAAATGTCTGTTTAGAAATTGACTTTGTAATTATAAAGTCGGTGCAGGCATATCACAGGCCCTGGAGGGGTCTCTAACGAGGAATGATAATGTACCAGGCAAAGTGAACTATCCTGAGCTGCATTTTAATAACCAAGAGGTGCTTGGAAGGGGAAGCAGAGGGTCCACGAGAAATCCCAGCGCCAGCAAAAGAAGAAGCAAGAGGCAGAGGAGAGAGAGCTGGCTCCACAGAGCAGAGGGCCAACGTGTTTGAGAAGGGGCTTCAGGGAACCACAGCTCTTCCTGCAGCCCCTGCAAGAGGGGTGAGCTGGCAGCAGGCTCGGTTTCAGCTCTGGAATGTGAATGAGGCTGGCTGCGGGCAGGGAACAGCGGCTGCTGCAGAGCCCAGCTCCCTTCCAGAGGAACAGGCTCTGTCCAGCACAGACCCAGCAATTCCTCCTCCACCTGCACTCCCTGCAGCTGATGGTGTGGACTCAGGTTTTTTATCCCTTATGGGCACATTTGCAGGACTCACACTGCCCATTCACCAAGATATTTGTAATTAAGGTAAATAAATTCCCAAAACTTACACAACTTGAGGCTATGTTCACCAAACTCTGTGGCTGAGAGTTGTCTACACAAGGGTATGGAGGGCACTGTGCTCTGTCATGTGAAGCAGGGGATCTCCAGCAAGACACAAGGTTTTTTGGGTCAAGAGTGGCATATTTTACCAGACCCCAAATCCTTGTCCATCCCAAAGAAATAACTCCTAAGATCTCACTTCAGCATGTGTCCAAGAAATGTAGTTACACCAAAAGTGATACAAGACTGTTCAACCTTCTTCTCTCCATCATCTTTGACAACAGCACTTCTTGGTCTCCAGATCCACTGGTCTGGGGCATTTCTGCTTCATGGACCATTCCCTATTAACTTTAAAACCAGCCACTGGCCAGTGATTTCTTGCTATAGTTCATTAACTAAGAGGGAACCAAACTTGGCTGCTAAGCGGCACATTAGCAAGATCAACAGCTGGCAGGGTGCAAAAATAATAACAAAAAAAAATTATCGCAGGCAAAAGCTCCAGGTTTCTGACTCATCTGCTATGCACAGTCATGTTATCCCTTATTCGTGAGCATTCAGATGGCGCCAGTATATTCATGAAAATGTGGCAGCTTAAGACAAGGTCTGAAAGTTAAATAGGATCCAGCATCCTACTGGAGCAGAATAATATTAGTCTTTTGAGTGAAATTATGAGTGGAAGTGTGGTCCTTGAGAAATCAAAGGCAAACACCCAGACACATTTTTTTTTTTTACACCACTGTGAAGGCAAAGGAGCTCTGTGAATTAAGCCAGACTGCTTCCCTGGCCAGCAGAACTGTGGCAGTGTCAAAGCACAGCTCTGATGGACTCAACACCCTCCTGATGTGTCTCTCTAAATGCTGAAGAGCTGCTCAGTGTTTGCTGTCTGTTCCACTGAGCAGCTCGTGCCTGTTAAATACAGCACAAATTCTGCTTGGAACAGCAGCATCTGCCTTGTTTGGGAGAGATCAGAAACCCCACCCATTAAAACAAGTGACATGGAAGATCCAAAGTCCTTTGTGTCTGCTTGAGCTGGCCAGAAAGAAGGTATCTCCCCTCTGGGAGCCAGGTAGTCATATCAGGACAGCTGTAAACACAAAATCCCCATGGAGGGATCTGTTCATAGGCACGAGGCCCTGCACAGCTGGATCAGCCTGGGCACTGACACCAGGATTTTCTGGCTGTCCTGCTCACTAATCCAGAGCATTTGTAATTAAGTCAGTGAGCAAGGAAAAGAGGAAGAGGGGAAGAGTGAAAAAAAGAAAGAAAGGGAGAGGAAGAGGAGAGGGAGAAGACAGGATAGGAGGGGAAATGCAGCTTGCATTGAATCAAAAAGAGAAAAGAACCCCTCCAAGCAGCTTGATTAGATTTGAAATCGAAGCATAAGCCGTTTGTTTCACTAGTTTAAAAAAATGTGCATTGGATCTCAGCATCAACTTGTCTGCTGTCCTCAGAAGATCTTTGTGCTGGGATGAGGTGTGTGCAGCCACAGCAGCTTCTCCAGGCACGAGATCCAGGCTGTGGGATCGGGGCAGCACCGTGTGAGCCCACACAGACTCACATGTTCCTTCTCAGGCGGGTTCTGCTCATAGATCTGTAGCATCTCATTTACTTTTATTTCCCCCATCATCCTTTAATTCAAGGGTTGTGTTAGGACAATAATTGTTCAAAGAAGAAGCATATTACATCTCATATTCCTGCATTAATTAAAACAGTCTAAAATCTCACAAAGTTTGTCACTGATTCAGAGCAAATGGGACCTGCAGATAATTAATGACTCTCAATAACAGTTCTTAAAAAAAATTGGTTTCTGGCAGCAGTCAGCACATACGGGATAGATTTCTATTTTATAAACCTGTTCAGTTCTTAAAGACACAAGAAATAGTGAAAGCATGCTGTTCTTTTCAATATTAATGAGGCCATTATTTATCTGGAAAAGAAGTTTTTTGTGTCAGAAATTTTCATGTCATCTGAGGATTCCACCCTTAAGACACTTAATAGTTCATTAAGAGACATTTGTGATGGCTAATTATTTATTACAAATTCAGAATCTGTTTACTAGATAGCTTTAGTTCTGTTAATTAATCGGATTACCTTTTAGATCCCAAACTCATGATGCCTGCACTGACCCTGTCATGAAACACACCATTTGTGAAACGTGGTACGTGGTGCATTCTCCTTTTTGGGTGGTTTAAGTCCTGCCTAAGGAATATGAGTGTTCTGTGCCTCACTGTGGACATATCAGTGAGCCCCATTACAGCTACCAGCTCCTAATAACAAACACTAATGAAGGGCTTGATTTTACCTCGAGGAGCAATGGAGCTGCAGGCTCACTCTGCCCTGGCACAGATTGGTACTACCAGCCCAAATCTATGGTGACAAGTTGTGACACAGCGTGGCCATTGCCTGAGTCAGCCAGGTGATGAGATAAGGCAGCCTAGAGCCCAGCTTAGGCATCTCCTGGAGTTCAAATCCACCTAATAGAGCTGATGGAGGCTGAGGCAGGAGTCTGATGGTCCCCCTGGTCCCCTGTTTAAAGGAAGAATATTTTTTTCTTAGGGATTTATTCACAAGTTCAAATCACAAGGGGCAGTGGAGGGGCAGCTCCGATCTCTGCTCTGGGACAGGGACAGGAGTCAGGGAATGGCTGGAGCTGGGCCAGGGCAGCTCAGGCTGGAGCTCAGGGAAAGGTTCTTCCCCCAGAGGGTGCTGGCACTGCCCAGGCTCCCCAGGGAATGGGCACGGCCCCGAGGCTGCCAGAGCTCCAGGAGCCTTTGGACAGCGCTGCCAGGGATGGACAGGGTGGGGCTGGTGGGGGGTCTGGGCAGGGACAGGAGTGGCACTGGATGATTCCATGAAATTTCAACCCTTCTCCCTCCACACAGCCATTTCCCACACTTTTAAACCCTATTTTAAACTTCTACATCCAGGCTCAGAGCCTGGCCCTGATGTCCCAGCTCCTCTGGAGCAGCTGCTCCCGCACAGGAGCAGCCAAAGCCTGTGCCCCAAGAAGTCAGAGACTCTGCAGCCTTCATCCCCTTCAGTGGCCGACCTTGAGGAGAGCACCTTGGACTCTCTGTGTGGAGACAGCACCACGTCTAATGAAAATCCATACTGAGAGGGTATGCAAAGATCAGACTTGATTAATTCTTTCCAGAGGTACCTTCACAATGTCAACATTGATCTGCTTCCTAGACGCACAGTTTTCTCTTGGCTGACAACCATATGCCAGTCAGAGCTCTGCTGTACTGTAAATTTAAACAGATATGGAGATAGGATCATTAAAATACCCTGAGAATACACAGCAAGTCATTGTTTTGCTGCTTGTGCTGAGGAAAATCTCACAGTAGCACTGAGGAAATAAATGCTCTGGGCCACTCTTATGGCAAGGAAGTTAATCCGACAATGAAATTGGATGAAATGCCCGAGGATAGGAAGCAGGACGTGGGTGTCTTGTGCTGTCTATGCTAAAAAGTTGCTGCTTTATAAAGGATAGATGCATTTTATTTCCAGCCACAGCCAGCCTGGTGTCTACAAGTGGTCCCTCCCTCCCAGAGTGCCTGCGTTTCAGGCTGCCCTCGGATGTTTTTCCGTTGGAGATAGTTTAGGGATAAATCATTTCATCTTGCCAGAAGGCAGCAAGCTCCACCACCATCTGTCTTCCTACATATGCAACAGGACCTTTTGGATTCAGACTGTATTTCCACAGGTCTGGAGTCCTGTAGATACACTGGCTTTTGAGTCATGCAGCTGAGACATTCAGCTTGACTTCTGATAGATTCACCTGAATCTGGGGAGGGCTTTAGCCCCAGTGCTCATCAGCTGTTAATTTTCTAATTACATTCAGATGCAACCAATCTTTGCTAATGGACAGGTTATCTTTCATCATGAACACAGAAGACTGAACATTGAGGAGGTCCAGTTGGCATCTCCAAGTAATGATGAGCTGGTTTTCATTAATTTTATTAATAATATGTCTAGTATTATTGTCATTATTATTAATAAAAAACACGAGTCAGAGCTATGTCATTTTGATGCCCTTTTCAAGGCTAGCTTCACCATTACTTAGATGTCTTCCTGTTTCTTTTTGTTCATCTTCTCTTCTGTTTGGTTTAAATTTAAGTCAAATTAAACTATGAAATGTAAAAAAAATTAGAGACTTCCTAATTAAAAAAAAAAAAAAAGTTTAGAGAAAGAGAAATAGAAAATAAATACATAAAATCCTTTTTTCCTGGGGCCCAAACTTTGAAATCAAAGCTTGTAAATAATTACCACATGACAAGGACAATACATGCACCAAAGATGTATCGATGGCTCCGCTGTCCTAAAGGTCACAAGCACACATGAAAGATCTCCTTGCCAGGGTGAGGTGCCCAAGAAAAATACGTTGAGAATTACTCACCTTTCAAAGAAGTTGCAGACAAATGAGGACGGCCTTTCAAAGGGGCAGCACGATTGGAGCCAGATGCCTTCCCTGAAACGCCTCTAAAAGGCAAATTAAACCAGCAGCTCTGCAGCATCTTTGCCACCCATCATGCTGGCATTTCTAGAGAGGGAGGTTGAAAACAATCCATAACGAGCTGTCTGTGCAGAACTCGGAGCCCTTCCCATGTGCTGATCTATTCCTTCCCCTCCTCGTGCCTCACCTGTGCCTCCTGCATCTCCCAGGCTGGCATTAAACAACACGTGCACGTCTCTGAGCCTTCTGCTCCAGCCTGAAAACTGCTCTGACTCCCACAAACACCCAGCCAAGAAGACATCACAAAAGTACCTAACCTCATCTTGAGAGCGGGAGAGGAAGAGTTATGAGAACAAGTTTAAAGGAAAAGAAAGGGAGAGAGAGAGACAGAGAGATTTTATTGCTCAAGGGGAAAAAAAAGAGATTATAATTGAACTGCAGAAAATTCTCCACATCACGGGTAATGATGCCTGGGTTACCTCTCTTTATCTGTGCAATAGAGATTAGCAGACGGGGTCATAAAGGGAAATTAAAGTCAAATAAATTCTGGGCCAGCACTTGGTAAGTACTGATTTCCTACCATTTAGAAAAAGGAACATCAAATGAAGTGGCACAGCATAAGGCAGCAGCAGTGGAGAGAGCCACGCTGCCACAAACATGGAGCTGAGCGGGGCCAGCCCCCTCCCCTGCCACAGGCTGCCCTGGGGAGGGCTGGGGACACCCCCCAGCAGCAGGGATGCTGTCACACTCAAGCCGTGAACCCTTCAGCAGCTGGGGTCTCAGACAAGGCAGACACCAGGAGCAGCTCTGGAGATGTGAGATATTATCTCCCCACTGGTTTTTATTGCCCCTGCCCTGCTGGTTCCCACTTTTCCCTGAAAGATGGAGGAATGCAAAGCATCCATGTGCTGGGGCAGCTTCCATGAGGAACTGGAGAATTCACCAGAGTGCCTCTCCCTGCCCAGACCCCACAGAGCCACCCTTCCTCTGGCAGCTTGCTCTGAGCCCCAGACCAGGCACTGAGCCACTGTCCCCACTCAGCTGCCAAGACAGAGTGAGGGCAGGGGACACTCCAGGTCCAGACTGGCAGAGCCCCCCAGTCTGTGTTTGACAGACCCTTTGGGACCACAAGTTCTGGTCCTGGCTCTGTGCTTCACCTTTGCAGTGGGCTGTGTTGGGTCTCTGCAGCCAGCAGAAAGGACAAGAGGTTTGGAGAACATCATCCTAAGGTTTCCCAATCCGAGACCTCTTCAAGAGGCTGATTCTCTAAAATTGCTGGGAAAAAAAAAAACCTCTGGGAATTAGGTTTCTGAAGGTATCTCAGAAACTGAGTAAATAAAACATTTGGGGAAAAAACAATCAAGAAAACAAACCAAAGCAGGCATTACTACAAATCACTTTGGATCTGTTGAAAGCTCTTTCCTGCTCCTTTTAGGAGTGACTATTGCTTGTTACAAATATTTTTTCTTTAGCTTTCTTAAGTAACATTTACTGACCTTCACAAAAATATTGCAGCATTGCTGGCCAGTAAGATATTCTGAGAACATTCCAGAGGAAAAGCAATGTCTATATTGAGGTATCTTTATTCTTTTCTTGAAGTGTCAAATTAAATCAGCGTTCACCTTCCCCTCGCCAGGTTGGGCAGTACATGGAGAAGAGGAAGAGGGTTTGGCTGTCAGAAGCTGTCAGCTGGTGAGAGAGCTGGACAGCCCAGCCCAACCTGTCCAGTGCCTGTTACTTTGATGGTGAACTGGACCTTACATCTCCCCAGCAGTGCTCGGGGCAGTTGAGCACAAAACTGGCTTGGCAGCTGATAGCAAGGGAAGATTTGCAGCCAGCAGCCTCTTGCTCATTCCTCAGAGCTGGGACAGTCGTGTTCCTTGGGGAGTTCAGGCTTTCTTTGCAGTGAAAAGAACCTACTTAGGTTTAAGTGGGGCAAGGAAATTGGTCTTGCAAGAGAGGACTGGGACAACTGGAGGAGAAAAGCTGGAGGTGTGGGTAGCAAAGATGGGCAGAGATCAGAGAGAGAAAGAAATCCATCTGCACTCATCACCACTCACCCCTTTCAAAAGAATGTGCTCCCAGCCATTCATCCCTTCACTCCCTCCCTCTCCCCCCTCCACATTCTCTCTTGCCTTACTCGGTGCTGTTTGAAATCAAGCACTTGGTTTACCCTTCCCGAGCGGAGCTGATCTCTCCCAGCACGACTCTGACTGCAGCGGGAGGCACAGCGGGGCGCTGGATATGGAAACCTGGCATTAGTATCACTTTCAGATGACAGCAGATCAGAGAGCTGGACCTAGGAGCGAATTAATATAGGGCTAGGATTCACTTGGAGGGTTTGCTGCTGTCATACTGCTCTCAAGATGTGAGAGAGAATTAATGTGAGGGGCTGGGATTCTCTGTGTGCTGCAGTGGCTGCCTGACATCCTCGGGGAGCTGTGGGTGAACACAGGGGTGGCTTTGCTCCAGAGCCAGCAGGTAGCCCAGGGAGCAGGAGGGAGGGTCACTGAGCAAGGTCACAGGTCACTGATGACCCCTCTGATCCCAAATCCACCAGTGCAGGTGACTGAGGGTTGGTTTAATCTCAAATAAACAAGCAGCGGGCAGGGGTGATCTTGCTCTGGAATTTTCCTGAGAGATTCACGCTCTTCACTGCGGGCTGATGCAAAAGGGCAAAACCACAGCAATGCCCAGATCTACAATTAACCAGTCAGCCCTGGAACAAGGGCCCCTCAGATCCACTGGGACCATCTTTAAATGTCTTTAGATAAAGGGAGTAGCTGATGACAATGGGCCCCCAATCCCTGGCCCTCTGCACAGGCAGGGACAGAGCAGGTTTCTCTAAGGAGGCAGAATTGCTCTGGGTACCAGGAACTGGCTTCATGTACAAGAGCTGCTGATTACCTAACAGCAGAGCTTTATACATACACCCTCATCCCTGAAAAAAAAACCAGTGTCTGGTGCCCTTAAACAATTTCTCTCACCCTTGGGATCACAGTGGAATCACACCTGGTTTTGTTGTCTGTGTCCCACAAAGCCCCTCTCCTCTCTGGGGAACTTTTTTGCCCAACAGCAAGTTGGGAACATTCTCAAGGACTTGTGCATAGGTGTCTTTGTAGCCAATAGAAAAGGGTGCAGAAAAGATGGAGAGAAAGATCTGTCATTGCAATAGGAAGTGACCCACATTTTTGGGAGGTTAATGGTTGTTTCAAACAATACATCCCTGAGCCAGTGGCTCTGCAGGGCAGGAGGCAAAGGGAGGATTTGCTCCCTCTTTTCAGTGGGAGAAAAAGGTTTGGAGCCTGGAGCATAAACACAGCTGAGAATTCTGAAAATAGACAATATCCTTCAAATGCAGCCTAGGGATGGGATCAAATCACTGCATACACCAATTTCTCTGGAAGAGAAAACAACCCAGACCAAAAGAGAGGGGAAGTAGGGCCTTGGAAGCCAAATGAAACAGAACAATGGGAAAGTGAGCACTGGAGGAAACAGCTCCAGATAATTACATTGTGCAAGCACCACGCTGAGGAGCAGCATATGCTGGAGGAGCCCTCGCTGGGGACACAGGATGAGCAGGCAGGAGGGTGGCCAGGCAAAAACCGGCCCCTTCAAAGCAGCACACGGCAGGCCAAGCTCAGAGCAGCTCCAGCTCCGGTGAGCTCAGCACAACCATGCCAGGGATGAAAATATCCCTGTGCTCGAGACAAAATCCCTTCCTTCCACTTCCAACAGCACCTGGCAATGAGCAGCAGGAGAGGGATAATATTATAGCAGATATTTGGGTCACAAACATGGTGTGGCAAAGGTGGGTGTGTGTCCCTCAGTGTCCCTGCGAGGAGCAGGGAGGGGGCTCAGCTCTGCACAGGCACTCAGGGGGTGGAAAATGGCACAGAGCTGTTGAGCTGGGATCAGAGGTCTGTGCTCAGCTCAGCCAGCACTGGACACAGGAGCTCTGCTGCTCGGTTTTGAGGTGTTTAAGGTGTGACTTCCCAAGGAAACAGGTGGAAAGTTAGGAGTCAATCCTTTGTGGGGGAGTTGGAAACAGTTTGTTGAGTCAGAAACTGCGTTGGTGAGGCTGTGCTGGCTTGGTTTGGGGAGCAGAGCTGGGTCAGGCCAATGCTCTGCTGGTGGCCAGGTTTGTGTTGCTGTCAGGAGCAACCTGACAAATGCTATTGTGCCTTTTTGTCTGACAACTCTGTACATTTTATATTTAAGTTTTTAACTTAAACAAGATCTTTTAACTATTTTTTTTTTTAATGGAAACATCATGTCCTTGTTCTCTTAAGATAGGTATGCATGATTTTTTGAGAAAGATAAATTCCATCTTCTGTCCTGAAACATTCCACTTACATTTCAGTTTACTTTGTGGAGAGAGTTATATACAGGCAGCAACTATAGATTTGTACCTTTAGGGTCCAAATCCTGCTAAGCTGTGGGACCAGCACTGTAAAGCCACCCTGGACATGCCCATGAGAAGCAGGACTCTGCTGAATAGGAGCTGCCCTCATCCCAAGAAATTCCTCCTCTCCCCTCTGTGAAGAGACTGGCACAGGAAAGGGATGTGCCTATAAATCTGTCACCCCATGGTTTTCCACCTGGAGTTTGTGAATCCTTGGAGGCCCTGCATTATTGTGCTGATGGATCCATGAGTGGTAACTACAGAGATCAAGTCTGTTGTGCCAGAGCTCACATCTGCCACGCAGGGTCTATGCCTCCCTTGGGGGGAAAATTAGGGAGCCAACCAACTGCAGGATGTGCAAACCACTGCTGCAGGCAGGCTGGGTGTCTTCACCCTTTGTGCAATATAAATGTAATGAACCCAAATGGGCACAGATGCACCTTAAATACCTGTGTTTACTAACTCAGCTCAAAACACCCAACTTATCTACATAGATTTACCTGCTCTGGCTGCCTGTGACAGCTTTCAAGAAGCACAGAAAGCAGCAAGTCCCACTAGAGGGCTTGAAAAGTGCTCTGAGAAATACTCCATTAGCAGCAAAAGCTGTCCCCAGAAATACATTAGTGATCCACGGGGCAGAGCATTAAGTTTGGACATTTTGTCAGGTTTTCTGAGAAGCAAATGCCTTACCATGCGTGTCTTCCCAGCCTCCATCCATCCCAGCCTCCCCCCACCCTGGCTCATCCTCCCTGGCCCCAAAATGAGGAAAATGTCATTTGTGCAGGACACTTCAGTGACTCTGCTATCAATCCCTGGCAGTTTCATTTCAATATCGACCAGCTCTGTGATGATAATTGATGAGAGATGCAAGCGATGGAAGAATGAAGAGAGCAATGCTGAGCAGATCTCCCAGCCCAGATGGCAGGAAGCCCCTTGCTGTGTCTCATCCCCATCCCATTTGCTGTTTCAGAAGGAAAAAAATAAAAAGTAAAAAACCCTTTTATTTCCCTTGATTTTTTATTTTTTCCCCCTAGGAAAAGGCCATTGTAATTTTCCAGATTCCAGTTTGCAATCAGCATATTCTGAGTGTTTGAGTTGAAAAGCCTTTCCCTGAGAGGGAATAAAGCAAAACAAGGAAAAGCAGAGGGAACAAGGTGGGATGAACGTGGCATTGACAATACAAAACCCAAACAGCTGAGCTTAAAGCTTGGAGGGATTTTGTCAATTTTTAAAGTACAAATCTCTCTCCCAGACACCCTGCTGGTGAGGGCAATCTGGAAAGCACAAAGAGACAAGAGGTCAAGAGTTAAACTCCCCACCTCAAAAAGCAACAGGGTACATGATCCGAAGGTTCCACTGAGACATCCAGGAGGAAAAAACTTCCCTGAAAAGCCACCTTGATTGAGAGAAATAAAACAGAGACTGCAGCAACACAGCCACTGCTTCCTCATTCCACTTTAATATCCCAGCCAGCATGGATGTGTTGGTTTACATTCCTAATGCTGCTCCTCTCCAGCTGCTCAGGGTGGACTTTTAACATCCCCATCCCAAGAAACACTGAACCCGACTTCTTTTTCATGGTGTCATCCACACTGAGGGAAAAATCTTGGGAACAGCATTTCCCCCTTGGCTGGGAGAAACAAGGATGACATTTGAAGTGCCCAGGGTGCCCGTGGTGCTGCAGCAGTGTCAGCAGCTCTGCTCCTCAGCCCTGGTGCAGGGCTTGGTCCTGGAGGGTGCTGCTCTCTTGCTCTGGGCTGCTGAGCCCACTGGGAGGTGAACCTTGGCTATGAGGGATCTTAGAACCTAAAATCCAACTTGAGCTCCCCTTGATGCCTTTTTTGGGGCTACCTAAAAACAGAGGGCAGACAGAATTAAGGGAATAAAAGCAGTTATATTTATTGAAGGCCCTTCAGGTACATTTCAGGCAGATGAAACCTTCCCCCCCAAGGCCTACACCCAAAAATGGATGATGGGTCATGGTTTTCACACTTTTATAAGTTTGGTCCATTTGCATATTGGGGGTTAATCTGCCAATTCCAGCTGCAGGTAATGAAGTCATTTACCCCAGGTTTGCTCCCCCCAACTCACTTTTGTTTCCATCTCTCAGGCCTGAGGCAGTGAGGTGTCCTTGATTGCCAGGCCTGGAGAGGAATTGTTGTGTCTGCCCCAAATGGGAAAGCAGCAGCTCCCACTGTGTGTGGAGTTTAGAGTAAATACACTAAAGAACTGCAGGATTACAGATATATGGAAAATAGAAAAGCTGAAATCCTAAGGCATCACCTTCAGAGCTAAAAGTCCCTCCAGGAGTGGGTGAACAAGCAAATGGGGAGGTTTTATGCAGGTACACACGCGTGTGCACCTTGAGCTCCTCAAGGCTGCTCTCAGAAATGGCTCTGAAACGTCTCATAAATAAGAGCAGAGTAATTGGAAGGTATATTCTAATAGCTGCAGCTATAATAACACCCCCTCCTCCCCACTTTCCTCTTTAGGGGTGATCTGCCAAAATGAGAAACAAAATTACTGTGTCTGTTCAGCAAATTCTTACTGACAAAATCTTTAAGAGTTGACAAGAGTAATACACTGAAAATTAGTTTACAAGTGTTTCAAGTTTCAAAAAAATCAATCAAAATCAAATTAAGTTCTGAAGACACTGTCTGTAGAGTTTAAGGAAAATAGAGATCAGCTGCAGCAACGTGAGATGAGGGGCACAAGTTCTGAGCAGGAGATTGGATCTGCTCTGCCCCCTCTTCTGGTTTAGGGTAGAGGCACAACAGTCACGAGGGTTTGCTATGTTCTGGATAATCTGGTGGGTGTGGGTACTAACAAGAGGAAACCCAGCCTAAGTAATTCACAACAGAGTCCTCAGTGTGGAAATTCCCCACCCTAAATCTCTGTGTAAACCAGTGAGCCATAAATTGTGAGTTACAGACACAGAAATGGTGTTCTCTCCTGCTTCCTGATAGTTTCTCACATTCTTGCATTTCTTACATACATTCCCAATCACAGACAGAGAAAAAAAATAAATTAAAGCTCATAAGAATTGTCATCAAGGAGGAAAACCAGTTTATAAAACAGATCTGTTGCAGAAGCTGGCAGAACCAAGCCTGGGCTAACCTAAAGCAGGGGCAAGGGCAGAGTTCAAGTCCATTTAGCACTGAAACCTCTTCATGTTTCCTTCTTGGCTGAGTGATCTCAAATAACTGAAGCCTGTGCTGGCCCTGGTGTCACTGAAGAAGGCTGGGACTCAATGTCTTCTTGAGAATATGTGAAAAAAAAAAAAAAATGGTGTGAGAGTTTGTGGTGTTCCTGAGCGAGCAGAGCCTTTCTGGGGAAGCAGGAGCGGGGCTTGCTCGGATGTGTTGTCTTTTCTGCCCTTCATCCATATGGTACCCTGACCCCATCCTGGCCCAGCAGATCCAAGAGCTGGTGACCTACAAATCCTCAGCCATCTGCTTTGCAAATTCAGCCTCCACCCAGCTCTCCTGCCTTGCTGTTTCAGCACTCACTCAGAGTGAATGGGCTTGCTTTAGGTTTCCAATTATGTCTTACTTAATTATATTCCTCCTTGGGGTCCTAGAGGCCCTGGAAATTTTCCCCCACTCTGTCTTTTCCCATAACTGTGAGTCAACAGTTCAATTATAGTCTCTTTATACAGGCATGAGAATTTGTTTCTTGGGCAAAGTTCCTTGATAAGATGATATGCTACATAAATGTCTCTAGCAAAACACATTTCACAGTGAATTTATCTCTGCACAACTTCCCCGCCTTATAGCACCTTATCATTCCAAGACGTCTCAAGGCACTTTCCAAAAGGTGTGCAATAATAATACTTCACAGTTAGACACAGCCTTTCATGGGAATATCTCAGGGCTGTGTGCAGGGAAGCACTCAGCTCCATCAAACAGCTGGGAGCACCGAGGCCAGGGATGAGGGAGAGAGCTGCCCGAAGGGATGAGGGACAAGCAGGGTTTGTGCTGGAGTCCAGGACACCAGGAGGCCTCTCCTTTGCCCCTAAAGCTCTCACAAGTTCCACCAGTGCTGGGAACCAGCCATGCTGTGGAGAGGAAATACATCCTTGTCCTGTGGCCATGGGCTGGGGACTCAGCTCCCTGCCCACCTCGTTTATCCTACACCCAAAACACATAACACAATTCTGTGTTATGCAAGGAATAAAAACCCCCAAAGCTGCAGGTGGCAGAAGGTTTGTGATATGCTTTGTGTCTGTTCCTGAAACAAAGATAGCTGTGCTCTGCCAAGGATCCTGGCCTGGAGCAGAGCCCAGTAAAGACCCTGTTTCTCTGGGGGCAGAGCTGGGAGCGCTGCTGGGATTTCCCAGGAGAGGAATCCAGATCCAGTTCCTGGCACTGGGCATTCCCTTCCCCACCACACATCCCCACACCTTGTGTTGAGCTGTCTCCCGTCATCCCGGTGTCCTTGGCTCCAGCCCTGCCTGTCACCTTCCTCCTCATTCCATCACGCTCAGCAACCTCTCCTGTCTCTCCTCCCTCCCAGCCCAGCTTATATCATCAAAAAATCACTTTGGCACCTTCACTGTCAGCAAGCGGCTGTTTATCTGCTATATCACTGAAAAGATCTCCAAAGCCAGGCTTGGAAAACAGCCCTTTTTTTATTTGATGCAGGATCATCTGAAAGGAGGATGAGAAGCAGTGAGAATATGTTTTCCTTGTACAGATCAATATGAGTTTAACCTTCCCCCACAGCAGGGCCTGCCTGCCCACCTCCTTAGCTCACGTATTTCTCCCTCCTTCCCGCTTTGCTCCCCATTCCTGAATCCCAGTGTTTCCAGCTCTCCTGGCACATGGATCTCTTGGTCCTGTGCGCATCAGGGCAGCATTTCTGCCTTGCCAGAGCAGGTCCCTTTGGTCCAGGGAAGGGTTTCCTTGTCAGCCAGCTCACAGACTCAGTCACCCCACAGATTTCAGATCCTTTTGATCTCCCCCTTGCTCCACTTCCTCACAGCTCCCATGCTGTACCCTACACAGAACTCCTCTTCCAGCTGTTGGGAGTCCCTAAATGAATTTTCCATCTCTTCCCTTTCTTCCCCCTCTCTGGGGAAGAAACAATCGTGTCCTTCTCTCATGCCCCCTTCACCTCTGCCAGTGGCAGATTTACTCCTGCTTGGCTTCCTGGCAGCTGCTGCAGCTGCAGCCCTGAGCAGGGGATCCGGCACCTTCCTGTCCCATTCTCACTGTGCTGCATTCCCAGGGGGATCAGAAACAGGGAGGGGACTGGTTTGGGTCCTGTGGAGCAGCTCTGAAGGCCCAGGGGCAATTTAGGAGCCACCTTGATACCAGAACAATATTACCATTTTATAGACAGGGAAACTGAGGAGCATTTTGGTGGGAGGACATACCCAGGGTGGCACCAGCAGGAGGTCACCTCCCCCTGGCTCACAGGTCACAGATGTCTTTGCTAACAAGGGAGAAAGTCTGAGCCAGGCTGAGCACAAGGATCGCCCATGCTGCTCTCACCTGACAGGTACAGATCAACCACGACTCACTGGGCTCAGCTAGCCACAGGAACCAGTGCCAAATTCATTTACAAAGAAAAAAAGAAAAGCCTGAGTCCTTTCTCAGCTCAAAATCCAGCAGCAAACCCCATCCTGCTATTCATACCCAGAGAGAGAGAAACACTTTTCTCAGGAGATGGGAGGGGAGCAGACAGGTTGTTACTATAATAGCAGGAAGGACACCCACCACTGTGCTAAAAGATGTATTTATATGTCCCACGTAACCAGGGACTGTTCCTGTTCCCAAAGCACTGACAGCCTGAGGGAGAAGTGCCAGTGCCTTCTCCAAGGTCACAGGGATGGCAGCCTGGTTTCAGACAGCACAGGGAAAGATTCACTCCCTGTTCTCTCCACCTCCTCCTTCAGAAGGAATGTGCTTAGCTAGGCTCTGAACCCATTGGGTGCCTTGCCCAGACTCAGGAGAATACATTTTTTCAGACAGACAGACAGGGAGAGTGACCAATCCATAATCCTTGTCCTTCATCCCCCACCCAGGGCCCTCATCCTGCAAGAAAGGAGCTGAGAAAGTATTCCTGCAAAGTTAGCAAAGGAGCAAGAGGGATCCCAAGAGCCAACGGGCAGATTAAAGTCTCACACACACAAAAAAGAAATTAAAAATACAAAAACTAGAGCTGATGTGTTCTGTCCACATCCAGCCAAACCCAGGTGCTGTCAGAGATTAGATGCTTTTGCAGATAAAGGCAGGTAATAGGGCGTGACTAGATAAGGGCAATAAGAGGAGAATAAAGGGAGTGGGGAAAGGGCAGAGATGAAAGGCCAGGGAGCAGAAGGGACAGCAGCAGATCAGGCTGACAGATCCACAGCTGGGGCTGTGCACAACCAGGGCTGGGCAGCCAGGAGCTGAGCAGAGGCACCTGGGACGTGTCCTGGTCCCCACCAGGACCTCCTGGGGCCCCCAGCTGTGCTGCTCCCGTGTGGGACACACAGGGCACTCCCAGCAAAGTCAGGATTGCTGCTGTCCTGATCAGGAATGTGGACAGGAATCACTGGTTCTGGTCACCCTGCCCAGGTGGCCCAGCACGAGGCCACACTGGAACTGCTGTAAACACATGACAAAAGCATCCAGGGAGGCCTGGCCTGGGGGATATTTCCCTCCTGACCACAAAGAAGCAGCCATCAGTCAGTGTTCTTGAGCACTGACTGCAGCAGTTCCACCAAGGTGACTCTGGCTTTGGAAGTCAAGCATGATCCAAGGAGTGTGCTGCTCTCTTCCATGCCCTGCCTGCTCTTCCCTTGTTCCTCAGGGTCCCAGCTCGTTCTGCACAGAGCAAACACAGCTCCTCTGCCCTGTGAAACAGCCTCGAGCCTCAGAAGCTGTGATCAGTGCCTGAGGGCAGCTGCAGTGCCTCAGGGAATTGGCTGTACAGCGGGAACAGGGCAGTGGTAGAGCTGCAGGGTCAGTTTTCTCAGGAGGAACCTCATCCCTTGGTGTGGGATTGTGCAGGCACACAGTTTGTGGTGTTTGTGGCTGAGCCTCATCCCCAATGGGCACAGCTGTGAGCAGCACTGAGAGCAATGAGCCAGGGAGTGCCCAGGTGAGCTGAGCTGGCACCAAAGGGAACAGAGGGCACACAGGTGCAATGAATGTACAATGAGGGGTGTAAAGGTTGGGCTAAAGACCAAGGAGGGCAGACCCTTGCAGCCTTGTGATGTGATCTAATGTTACTCTGTATGGGTTGAAGCTTTCTGAAATTGTGTGGTGGCACTCTGTGTATCGTGATCATCTCAACTGTGACAGGATTGTCTGTGGAAAGCCCAAATGGAATATTTGGTGTATCATCCCCTGTTCCTGGGCTCTCTGGGGTGTTGTAGCCCCCTCCATCCTGCACCAACGGGATCTCTGCAGAAATGGGCTGAACTTTGCTTTCCTCTGCAGAGCAGTCAATGCTCTTACTTGGTTAAAATCCCATCATTACATCTAGAGGCTTGGAAAAGGCTCAGCCTGTCACTGCTTTGCAAACCCTGCCTGCACAGGTCAGGGAAGGACAGGGACACTTGGCTGCTCCCAAGGGATTACCTTATTTCACTTTCTTACCACTTCACACAGTCTGGGATTTTATGTTCCAAAATCTGCTGCTGTAACTGTGTTTTGTACTGGAGGCTGTGTTTTTCTGCTGTATCTTGGTACCACTTTCTGAAATTGTGTGGTGGAGGGTTTGCTTTCTTATACATATCTACATTTGCTTTCCTATACATAGATATAAAAACCTGGATGTTTTCAGCCTCCAAGAACACTCATCCCAGCCACCCACCTGCCAGAGGACAAGGATCCCCACGTGAACTCCTCTGAATAAAAATGGGTGAGGGGGAAAGAAAGGAAGAGCAAAGCTGCAGCATCACCCTCCCTGCTCCCTCCGTCCTCCAGAGCTTTGCTGAGCTTCCAGTGCCCGGGGTAACCCAGGAATTCTGTTAATTCTGCATTACAGGTGGCCCAGGTCTGTAAGAAATGGCCTCTCAGGGTCTCACTGAATGTGGTGCATCAGCTCTGGCCACTCATTTGCTGCAGTTAATTATTCTTGGGAGGGAAAGGGGCATGTTCAGGTTTGTTCTTCTCTCTCTTTCAAATCCCTGCCATCTGGATGGGATGCAGGAACTCAGCTGCACCCTGCAAGCAGGATAACAAACCCTGGTCCTTCAGCCCAGCAAAGGAAATGGCCCCAAGGGGAGACAACTTCTTAATTCCCCTGACTACAGGCTCCTCTTCCTTGGCAGCTATTGCTTAATTCAGCTCAATTTTTGTTCTGCAACAGATTTCCTTTAAATCCTCACTGAAGGAGTCAGCATTGAGCTTAAACTGTTGGTGATGGGATTGAAAAACTTCAGTGAGATGCAGAGACACCATCCCTGCCTTGGATTTTGAGGGAGCTGAGTGGGCCCAGCACATCTGCAGGATCAGGCTGTGAGCCCTGACAGTGCATTCCCCCTGCACACAGCCACCACTGCTGGGGAGTGTGGTTTATCTCTAATAGAGAAATATCCACCTCCCCAAATGATTTAACTTGTGTTTGAGCAGCCTGATAATTCCCAAATCTACTATTCCTTCTCACAAATGTGGAGTCCTCCTCACTTACCAGCCTTCTTGTTGACAACTTAATATTAGGGGCTCTGAAGAAGATTTTGAAAACCTGGAAAGATCCTGAAAACCTGGATTCTCCCAGCAAGCTGTACACTGGTGCTGGCAGCCTCAGTGGAGAAAACTGCTTTCAGAGGAGGCTTAAAACACAGTCCTGGTCATTCTTGGCAAATAAATCTTCCTTTGTGATTTTTGAGAAGCTGATGCTGATGGGTCTGTGCCCCAGTAAAGTTTCTAAGTTTCTTTACAGCCTATTTGGTGGCAAGCGGAGCCCAGTAATTTGAATTTAAAGGGTGCTTTGCACAAATTGTTCTTTGCCTGGTGCTTAGCCCCCACCATGGCCTAGAAGTGATAGCCCTCAGACGAGCTTGGGCGATGATACAAAATGGAAAATTATCCTTGCACCTGTCCCAGAGGACTGAGAGATTTCCAGGGGCAAGGAGAGGGGAGGGTAGTGGTCACTAGCAGAATAAATGAGAAAATCTGTAGGTCAATGAACTGAGTGGAGCTCAGTGACAAATGTGACGTGTTCATGGGCTCCTGCCCCAGCTCTGCAGTAGGAGTGTGACCCCAAAGCACATCCACATGGGTCCTGCTTTGTCCTCCTTTCAGCACTCAAACCTCAGTGCTCTGAAGCTGTCTGTGCTCAGCTGCAGCTTCTCCTCTTTTCTATCCACCCCTTCTCCTGCCCTGGAGAAACCCACACCTCAGGGTGATCCAGGTCCTTGCTCCACAGCTGGAGTTGTGAGAAAGAGGGAGCAGGATGGCAAAAAGGGAAGTCATTAACCACCCCAAACCCACCGAGGTGTCAACATCACTCCAGCTCCACCTGGGCCCACACACAGCTGGAGCCAGGGGCCAATTTTCAAATCCCTTCCCTCTTCCCATGTTCACAGACACTTCTCTCTAGCTGGGAAAGACAGAGACCACAGGCTCGTGCAGCATTTGACAGGAGACCCAGGTTATTGATTCACAGCTCTACCTCCCTGAACTTTTCTGGAGGAAAACAGGGCTGCTTTGCATAAGGCAGGCATATGCTGCAGCTTTGGCACGAGGAGAGCCGCTTGGCATTTCCTTGCCAGACTTTTCCCACCCTCCTCTGATGCCATCTGCCTCCCTGAAACACTGAAACTCCCATCTGTCAATTTTGCTGTAAACACACAATTATCCAGGCTGCTGGGGGGGAAAAGTGGCACAGCCAAATCTCGGCCAGTCACCGAGAGGGACAAGTTGGGAGGATTGTCCGTCTCACCGTCCCAGCAGGCAGCTTGGTTTCCTTCCTTCCTTCCT
>WEZZ01011779.1:58226-70481 GCA_013400585.1 Chloropsis cyanopogon | reverse complement strand
CACGGAGCACCTGAAGACCCTGAATATTTTGTGCCATGGAATTTTGATTGTCACCTCATTTAACTGTATAAGGAACAACTTCAAAATTTGATGGATGCTGGTTGCACTCAGCCCTTCTCTTATCTTTTGGATTATTTACAAGGCAGGATTTTTATAATGAGGGTGGTTAAAGAGTGGCACATGTCACTCTGAAAAACTGTAGGTGCCCAATCCCTGGAAATATTTGAGGTCAGTCAGGACTCAGAGCAACCTGATCTACCTAGGGCACTGCAGGTAAAACAGATTGGCCTTTAAAGGCTCCTTCTAACCTAAACTATTCTATGATTATTCTAGTGTTCCTGTCTCAGAACAACCAACCAACCCCAGAAATGTTGTCATTACTTCTGTTTTCATCCCAGCATAGATGGCTGTTGATATGCTGTGTTGAAATACTTGAACTGCTTGTCTCTGTCCACAGTGTGATGAATGGCTCACTATTTTCACTTCAGAATTGCCAGGGTGACCAGCTTTATGAGGATAACACATCAGACAGGAAAAAAATACTCAGCACAAGCCCAGAGATTCACAGAATCATGGACTGGCCATTGTTCAGCTTAGATACAGAGCATGATTTTTACACTTGTGGCAGATTCATACTCAGAACCTCAGTGGGTCTGTAAATAAAATGTTCTTTTATGTCCTCTAATATTACTGTCTTCAAATGACAAAATCCATAGACCACTATGAATTGCACAGGAAAAAGAGTACATGCTGTTATTTCTGCAGTTCTTTAGTGGTGCCTTAAAAAACCTGTGTGCAACAGTAAATATAACATAAGTGGAATAGATATCAATGCTGTAATGAAGCTAAACCAAAAATTTTCAGGGACCGTAAGCAGGCAGTGTCCCACCCTACCATCCACAGGAATGCAAGAGCAGAAGCAGGTGGAAATCATTGTCAGGGTTCACTTTGACCCGTAACTAATTCTGATCAAAACATTACATCTGCTTTCCTGCATACACCCGGGTGAAATTAGATCACTGGCTGAAATATTCATGAGCACACTGCTCATGCTCAATGTGAGCGACATGGATTCCTCAGCAGGCACAGCAGCATTCCTGAAAGTGCCATTGTGCCTCTTGTGCTAGAAACAAGCTTGTATTACTAAGAGGAAATAAAAAGGAAAATGTCCTTTTACTGGATTCCAAAGGATGGCATTCCTTCTGTAGTGGGATATCAGTTTGGCATAATTAACAAAAGTAAAACATTTTTGAACAAGTGGAGACAATGATACACTTTCCTAGGATAAATCAATTACGCATGAGATACCCTATGTAAACATATTGTAGTTAAAAACTCCAGGGCTTTTTTGCCATGAAGAATACTTTCTAGCATAATTAATTTGCAGGAGTTACTTCTCATTTTTCCTGGTAATAGGACTTACCTAAAAAATATGCCCAAACACATAGAGGACATATGCAGCTGAGTGATCATGCCCTTTTCATGTGCCCACAAAGCACTCTAAATTTGAATTATCATCTCTTTGATGAAAATAGTAGTAAAACAACCCATATCAGACATATCTAGTTACTGAGTGCATTTAACTGCTTCCACACCAACTTTCAGAGGAATTGAGTAAACTTTGAAGTTTGTTTGGGTAGAAAGAGTAGGATTTAGCTATGTTTTACTGGAAAAAAAAATCTTTTGTTAGTCTTGCAATTTGACAAAATATTTTTCAAATCTCTCCCTTTACAGGAGCTTTTAGCAGAGTAGTGTGGAATTTAATTTGAAGATAATTTAACCATTGTAAAGGGTAAAATTCTCACTGTCAAGTGCATGATGACTCAGTCACTGTTTAAATTAATTTATTACAATAATATCCAAATATGGCAACATATAATGACATTGGCACTTTGGCCAGCCCATTGGAATGCAATGAACATACCATAAAAAAGATATCCATGTGCATCAAGTACTTCAAGCATTTGCAAACTGCTTTTTTGAAGCCACCAATGCACTTTCATGTTGTGCTGGCTTAGCAGACGTTCTCAGTGCCACTGCTATGCACAGAACCCCGAGTATGACTCTGAGCTTTGCTTATAGATGGATATATTTTGTTAAAGTGTAAGGATGAAATAGGGTTGTCCTGTTGTCCTTGAGGTTGTCCTTAATCTGACTGTGCCTCTCTGTTCCACTGTGTCTTGAGCCTTTACATCTTCACATTCTTCACACATCCTAGTAAAGGGCTTTCTTTCAGCTGCAGTACAAATTTGAGAGAGACATTTCAGAGGTGCTCATTTTCAAATGCACCTTACCTCCTGCAAAAACTGAGAACTGCCTCCAGATTGTTACTCCATCTTCAAAACGTTGTTTATAGCAATGCTATTAGTTGGCTGCCTGGGCCCTGACCAGATGGATCACAACATGTAGCTGGCCTAGTTTGATGATATCTTTTACTCAAAAACATTATGATCTACCACTTCAGGGGGTTTGGTGTATGAATATTGCCACAACATGGTATCCATGTGCATCTTTCACATAAAATTAGGGGAACAGTATTGTAAATCAAGAGTAAATTAACACCATTTTCTGATAACTGCTAAGATGCATTTAGCAGAGTGTTTGTTTGTCTGATGTTGAAGAGGGGGAAAAAAATTCCTGAATGTGTAGTTTGGAAATAAGAAAATCTCACAACCTTTTGTTCTGCTGTGTCAAATGCCATGCTGGCCAGAGACTCAGGTGTACCATCAAAAAGGGATCTCCATTTGTTCAAGGAGGGCATTTAACTAAGCAGCAGCAGACTTTCTCATCCTCATCCCTGAGCTTGTTGTGTACCACCTTATGCGTATCTCCAGGAACTCCAACAATGATGTTTGTCCCTTTGAAGAGCTGCCCTATCTCTGCTGGCTCCCCTTCTCCAGCCAGATCTTGTTTTTTCTCATGGCTGTGTTAGTAACAACAGAACTTGGGCGTTACAAACAATCCTTGTCTGTAAAGGCCAACAGACCTTGGTTGGCTCCACCGCCTTCCAGCTATCGCTGTTTGAGACACACACATTTATCTCCCCCTTATCCCCTGGAATTCTGCAACACCCGGCTGCTTCAACTTACCTTGCTGTGAAAGAAACACTCTCCCATTTCCCACAGAGCAGACAGAAGAAGGCCCTTGTACTCCAGGTCTTGCTGGCAATGCTGGGAGCACCACGGGTACCCATTCCCAGCAGTTCTTTTCCCACCCTCACTAATAAAACATTGCCATCACTCCTTGAGCTGCTTATCCCAAAGTGCTTTGAGCCTCCATACAACCAAACTTACAACCAAACTCTTAACTTTCATCCATCGAGCCTTCTGGGAAACAGCCTTTTTGAGTCCAGTGCCTGACTCTTTGACTAAAACACTGCTAAAACCACAATCAGAGTAAGACTCATAAGAAATGGTATTTTTGCGAGTGTTTTCCTTCCAAGAGTGTTGATTTTCAAGCAAGATTTTTCAGAACTCATTCATGGTTTGGGTCCTAGGCAGTGTACATTTTTCAGGAGGTGTGCCAATCTAACTCTTCCAAAAATCCTGAGCCTGCATAAGAGCTTCCATGTACTCATCACTTTGTTTATTTCATCCTCTAAATTTACCCGGAATTAAATGCATCTTAGTTGAACTGAACCTGCTGGTGAGGCCTTATTTACTGATGTCTTTAGCAGCAACCTTAGAATAAGTTCCTGCCTGCACCAACATCTGTTCACTGGTAGGTGGTGTTCCACACCAGGTGTTGCCCTGATGTACCACCAATTGTGTCAAAAGAACTGCCAGCCCATAGCCTGGCTTGGCCTGAAAAGGGCAGCAATTCAACATTTTTCAGCGAACAGCAGGTTGGTTGTGGCTGGAAGGGACCTCTGCAAGTCACCTGGCCCAACCCCCTTGCTCAAGCAGGGACACCTTGAGCCTGCTGTCCAGGACTGTTCCTGGGTGGCTTTTCAGTATCTCCAAGGATGGAGAATCTACATCTCTGTACAACTTATTCCAGCACTAACTTTTAAAACAGGTAGTAGCCAGTCTGATAGCATTAGAATTCTGCCAGTGTCTCTTTTGGGGTAGAAAATGGGAGTACAGAGGCAAAATGTGTGGGTAACCACAAGCACTTGAGGCTGTGTTTGTCACCAAGCTTTCTCACCGTGTGGGATATGAAGTTTAATCTGCACTTTATTTTACACTAAGTTCTTCCATGCAGTTGGAGAAGGAGGCAAAACAGATAGCAAGCAACATACACTTAAATAGCACATCTGAACAGCTGCATTTCATGCCCCTTCAAAGTAATTTGCTTATCTACCTTAGTTCAGATAGATTCTGTGAGGAATTAATCACAAACATTTCATATTTTCAGTAGATATGCTTCACTAATTCATTTTCAAAAGAGAGATAATTCACAGTCTGACTTCCTACTGTTTATGATTTGAGTTTCCTTTGCACTGAGGGTAAAAAAGGAAGACAATGATATTACCCACTCAGTCATGTAGAAAATCATTCCAAAACTGCCATGAAGTAATTTGTATGGGGAGAAATAGCCCATATACAAATTGGTGCTTCCACCTCTGCATGAACGAAGGGCATCTCTCAGAGCAGAGTTTCTTTTCCATGTGGGCACTGTCACGAGAGCTTTTGAAAAAACTGTGGATAGCTGATGTCCAGTGAGTGGGAACCTCTCTGACAGAAGGGTGCCTATTCAGGATTTGAAGCAGATGAGAAATACTTCTGCATCTCTGAGGACTTGGTCTAGTCTGGCCATAAATTCTTCTGCCTAAAATATGTGAACTTCAAAAAACTCAGCTCTTTTAAAACTCAGAAATAGGAATTAATCTTTTGGTTAAACCTGGCTTTCATCTGAGTCAATTAGAAAATAGTTTCAGACTCCAAATAAGAACTGTAGGATGAACTTCAAGCATGTTCCATTTAATACAACAATACTTTCTTTGCAGGCTGTGCCATTCCCACCCAACACAAAGGAACTTACTCACAGAACACAATTATCCCCTTTTCCTTTATTTTTCACAAAAAGGCAGAAGATGTAACAAAAGATGCGCATATATAAAACCACTCACAGCCTAACAAACATGCACATACACATCCACATTTTATATATATCACCTCACACACAAATAGAGGATTCTTAGACAAGAACTGCCACCACCTGAACAGATGGCAAAGCCACAGGCAACTTTGCATTCAGAAGAAATGGAGGTCAGTAGAAAACAGAGCAATGCTCAGGGGAGTTTTACAGCCTAGACAGCTTGTCAGTGCCAGAGACAACCTGCACCCACCAGAGAGCCAAAGGTACCTGCTGCCAGCCATGACAGGGGCATCAGGGAGGGCTGGCTAACCTGGGGGCCAGTGGCTTGTGCAAGGGCACAGCTGGAGCCCCACGCAGCTTTAGCACGTGTCAGGATCAGGAAATCTGGAAGGCAGAAAGGCCATGAATGTCAGGTGGGTGTGTTTCAGTGCCTGGCTCACGCAGAGCCTGCCGGTGGGAAGTGCAGCTGTGCTTTCTCAAACCTGATGGGCAGAGCCCGAGCAGAGTTATTTGGTCAGAGGGGCAAAGAGAGCTAAATGCCTCAGACTCACCCTCCATCAGGTGAGGAAACACCAGAGAGTCCCACCACTTGCTCTGACTCTTCCCAACTCCACCACTGAGGGGGGCAGATGGCAGAGGAAAGCCAACAGAATTGTGAAGCTATCACAGGAATATTCACAGCATTAAAATAAGTTAAAAATTCATAAATGGGTGGGAAACTGCAATCCCACTGCTCATGCTTTTCCTGCAGTGCTAAAAATTTTATTTCAGCATCTTACAAAAAAAAAAAAGTTCATTCTCTTCAGGAGTTCACATCAGCCACTCCAGCAGTGGGAGTAGAAAGCCCATTTAAAGCCCAGATATGTACTAAAGAACCTGCACAAAGCCAACCTGTCAGCAGCTCAGCTTTGCTTAGAAATGACATTTCAGTGGAGCAGATGTGATAGGAGTCACTGAAGTACAAGCTCAGTCCTGACCCCAGGGTGCTGTGCCTGAGACTATGGAGCCATGGAAAAAAATCCTTTTGTCATTGCCTTACATATTTTCTTGGAAGGTTCATGCCCAATAAACAGCAAACAGATGCCATTGAATATTTGATTACTTTTCTCACCCCTCAGAATCCACGTGTGTTTTATAATTAATGGGCCCAGAAAAATCCCCAACATTCAACCCCTGTGCTTTTGATACAGCAAGAAATGGATATGGTTAATGCCCTGTGACAGAAGACATTTATATGTAAAGTTTCTTTTCTTAAAAGGGAAGAATTAAGGAAGATCCAACTGGAAGGTCACTGAAGAGCAGATGAGGAGGAATTCAAGCTTGAGGTGAATCACAACCCTGAGATTTTACAGACTTGAAACATAAAAAATAGGAGTAAAATGACTAAATTAATAGAATGAACAATTGCTAAAAACACCTTCATAAAAAATACTGCTAATAAGGTTTCTTATATATTCTTTGTGTTCATTTTATTTGCTTTTTTTAGTCTCTTTCTTATCAAGTCTTTTTCCTGAGCCCCTCTCTGACATTAGCACGGACCAAATACACTTTGTGTCTTTCACAAACAGCACACAAGCTACCTCACTAAGCCCCCCTCCAAAAATTAAGACTTTTCCAGTTTTTTTGGACACACAGAGCCAGACTGTCACTGTCCTGCAGTGTACAGCAGAAACAATCCTGGCAGTCCAATCCTTTCTGCCCAAGGAGAGCTTGACGTCTCTCACAAAGTAAAATACCAAGAAAATACTTTCTTTACAAAAGTTTCTTCTGAACAGCATTCTCTCTACACTACTAAGTGGATCTCAAATAAAACCACACATTTTGCTATGTAAATGCAAAAGATTTCTTGGCCTGCTCTCATCCACAGGGTTACATGGGCAGAAGACTAGGACTAGACTATTGGAAAGCCCTGGGAATTGATGATTAGTCTGCTGCAAACATCCCTCATGACTAGTTTATCCATCAATCCAGAGGGAAGTTCTTCTGACAACTTGAGTTTGAGCTCATCTGCTGCACTGCCAGGGAGGTGGTGCTTTAGTGAGGGACAAGGCTGTGTGAAGAGAGAAATTCACACTTGGACAAGTGCTGCAAAAAAATAGAATGTGAATGCAAATCCCAGTATTTTTTACCTTTTGTAAAGTTGCTGATATGGACTCTGCTGATCACCATCTTAAACCTGATTTTTCTCGCAGGATTAGGGAAAGATCACAGAGCAGATGTGAGTGCAGGTGACCTCTGGTTCAACCTTCTGCTCAAAGCAAGGTTGGTGCTGTGGTTAGACAAATACGCAGGGCTTTGTCCAGCTGGGGCTTGAAGCCCCCAAACAGAGACGTCAAAAACCTTGCTGGGAAACCTGATCCCTGACAGACAATCCTCGTGAGAAAAAGGGCCAGGTCTCCAGCATGAACTCCCCAGTTTTAGCTGATGTCATGTGCCTGCAGGGGGAGAAGAACTTTTGTGACTACACAGGGATGTGGAGGCTGCTGCCACCAAGCAGTGGGCTGTGACATCATGGGCAGATGGAATGGGAGCTCTTATCCCTCATTGCTTGTATTCAGAATCAGAACAGCCGGGGCCAGTCTGGCTCCAGCCTGAACTCCATCCAAGCAACATTGTGAGGACTGGAGGAGCCAGCCTACTCTAGTGCTGGGTGGTGCCTGTTACTGGCAGATCTTGGTGCCAGTCTCAGAGCCATCACTCCTGTTTCCCTGCCCTGCCTGCTTCAGGCAGCCGAGCACTGCAGATGCAGCACTGAGGGTGGGCTGTGCAGGAAAATGTCCCACCGGGGTGGCTGTGGGGGGTGTGACGGGACTCAGGGAGCTGGGAGGGTGGCCTTCTCCAGGGCTCTGGCCATTTCTTCTTCCCTGCCATAGGACAGCCAGTGACCATGGCCTCTCCCTCCTGCAGATGTGGCACCATCAGAGGGGAGCAGCTCTTGATCTTCTGCTCTTCTCAACGTGCTGCAGAGCACAAAGATGGACAAGGAGACAAACTGGAGCTGCCCCATCTGGCAGGACACTTGGAATGACTTTTATTGCCACCACCAGTTTTGCCTGGGCTGTATCCTCCGGTGGACACAGAGAAATCCAGTGTGCCCTCTCTGCAGAAGAACAATAGTGACTGTCCGATTTTCTGATCATGGAGAAGATGACTATCTGGAGGCATCCATCACAGTCCCTGAGGAGTTGCTAGATGGCAGCAGCCAGGGAGGGAGAGCTCTTGGCAGCCTGGATGAGAACAGCTCCCATCTTCCTGTAGTGTCCTGTCCATCTTCTCCGCAGGACACACCATTCCACGCCATGGGCATTGTCCTGCCTGAGGTGTGGGCAGAACTCTTCCGTCAACAACGGCATGTCCTGGACCCTGTGCAGACTTGGCTGCGCCAGAGAATGGAGACCATGAACAGGGACCAGTGGTGGCTGATAGAGAGCACGCTGTGCTACGTTGTGCACTGCCTCTGCACCTATGGCCCAGAGCAGGAG
Source organism: Chloropsis cyanopogon (assembly GCA_013400585.1). NCBI lineage: Eukaryota > Metazoa > Chordata > Aves > Passeriformes > Irenidae > Chloropsis > Chloropsis cyanopogon. The sequence continues at coordinate 61,959 of WEZZ01011779.1, read as the reverse complement.
GCCGTGATCCAGAGTTTGCAGGGGGTCCTGGAGGAACACACAGTGCCCCTGGTCCAGGGCACCACCGACATCATTGTGAGGCACTGCAGCTCGGGAGCCCAGAGGCTGCTGCGTGCCCACGCTGCCACGGATGAGGATGAGAGCCCAGCAGCCAGCAGCAGCTCCAGCAGCTCCAGATCCTTGAGCTCCTGCTCATGGATGGGAACTCCCACCAGCAGCCCTACAGTCTCTGTGGAGGAGGACGAAGCTGGCGCAACAGAGGCTGCCCTTTGTGAGGGTCACGGCTATTCCCACCTCTGCCCATCCCCACAGAGTGGGACCGGCCCCAGGAGGATCTGGGGTAGGAGATGGTGGTGGTGACAGGTCCTTCTGCCCAGTGCAGCAACTGCAGCCCCTCCACTCCCTGACAGGGCAGAGACAGCTCACCTGGGGGTTGCAGTGTCCCCCAAAGAGGAGGGACCCCAGATGCCAGGGTTCTCCCCAGCCCTGAAAGAGGCAACCCTGACAGCATCACCAGCAGGGCTCCTGCATTATTTCTACTGATTATTGGAGAAAAAGGAAATAAACCATTTCCCCCACACAGTCTCGGCACTGCTTTCTCCTCCTCCTGATGTCTTTCCCCTTCCCCTGTTTGCCTTAAGCCTGTGGCCTCACATTCTCCTAAAATTCCTGCAGTTTTAACACAACAAGGACTTGGGTATGGAATTATCATCTTCTAGGCTGAACCCTATCCCAATATCTCCAAGAGAAAGTATGGTGATAGTTGTGTGGGTTGTGTTGGCTTGATTGTGCTGGGTTGGTTTTAGCTGGTTTTTGGTCAAAGGGTGCCATCAGCCAATGCCATCCAGACAGCCAGCTTTATTCTTGTCCCTCCGGCGTCCTCCCAAGCTTCCCAAGCTGTGGGGGTATTTTTGAGCAGAGATCTGCTGGGGTTTTGTCCCTGGTTTGCTTTTCAAAAACAATTACTGCAGACAGAGAGCACTTTTTAAAGCCATTGTCATCCTCCAGGGATGAGCACAGCCATTTTAGCTGTTGTTTCTTCCTGCCAGTCTTGTAGTGATCTAAGGATTATCCTTCTGAAATGCAGGAAGATCTAGTCCAAGTACCAGACCCAAAAGCAGCCTGATTGTATGCTGAAGCAGCCACAATCACTGTGACTAATCCTGCCAGGCATGTTTTCCTTGAAATCTCTGATAAGGAGTCTGACAATCGCCACTCCTGGTTGCAAACAAGGTAGGACTATTTCCATGCCTTTTTCTTTGTGTATTTTAGACTGTACAGTCATACAAAGTGCAAACACTACACATGGCAGTATATTTGCCCAGCTGAAAGGCAGGGCCTGCCACAATATGGTTTAGTCATCAATTTATAGTTCAGGTAAGTAGTGGGTCCATTAACTAGTCTGTTTGCTTCTGGATGGAATAAGGTTCTACACAGGCATGTTGAGGGAATGCCAGTGTCTCTAGGCTGGACAGAGTAATTCAATAATCCTTTAAAAGGAAAATTTAACCTGTCCACTAAATGAAGTGGTGAGTCATGGGAGCAACTAGAAGGAAAGAAGCTTTTAAATCTTGGAAAAACTTGGGTATTTAAAGATGAAAATTATCTTTAAAGATCTTCTTCACTGAACACTGAACTTGGGGTAGGACATCTTCTGCTCTGAGGCTGGACCCCAGGCACAGACTCCTGCAAGGACAGGCTGTTAGCTGTGTGACAGAGTGAGTGACCTCTCTGTCATCTCAGGCACTGCTGGGAAGCATGCACAGAGAGAAGCAGGGCTTTTATTTTTGTGTAGCTGTTTCTGAGTCAGCTCCTTTGGTGTCTAGCTTAATTCTTAAGAACTAATTCTTAGGAATTTCTCAATTCTGAAAAAAATAGGGCAAGATGAGGACTACTGTTTCCAGATGCCAGATGACAGTAAACTTTAATGAACAGGTCTGGTGAAGAAGTTTTAGCACACACCTACTTTTTTTAAAAAGCAGTGTTAATATTACAGAGCTGGGGAAATGAAAGGTGATCTTCAAAGGCTTGGGTGACGCCTAGAAATCACACATTTCTTAACTTCCAGAAATTCTGATTAACTCTTCCATTCTTGGCTTTCAGAAAAAATCCTCCTTATTAGTGTTAGTCATCATTCCTTAAAACAGACGTAAACAGAAATAAAGATCTATAAAGAATACTTGGCCCACTTTTCTATCAATCTATATTTGACTCTCAAGCAATAGCTCCACTTCATCAAATGCTCTTTTCTTTCCTTTAATTTAATTTCTGATGCATGTGTCCATCCTGCAGTTCATTAGAGCTTTTGAATTTTAACAGTGCTCTTGGGGTGAAGGCATGAAAAAGGGAAGGCATAGGCATTTGTCATTCTGCTGTTTCTGAAAAGACTGTCTTGGCTATCCATCTTTAGTTCATTTTTGGACATGAATGCTCCTAAAAGAAGCAATTTGGCCATGGCTTATCTTCCCAGGTGGCCAGGCTACACCATCACATCATGCCTTGGAAAAGACTTTGTTTCTACAGCATGTGGAAACATCTACAGCATGCACTCAGCTTCAAGGCTTGCAAGCATATACTAGCAAAATGGGCCTGGGAAAATGCATTTGCACATATTTATGGATTTATCCACTGTTCCACCTCTCAGAATTAAATGTTTTGAGGGAATTAATTACTAACCAGGGACTATATCCTCTGAAGATAATTAAGAATCTGATGCTCATTGATTCAAGGGAGCTACATGTTGTAAGAATAGGCAATGATATGCCATGGCAGGGAAATGCTAGAAATAACGTGCATTTAACACAGTTTGGCTTCGATTAATGTTTTCTGTGGAAAACTGTGTGTCACAATCCATCTATGGGAATAATCACCGAGTGCTGCTCTGCTTCAGCCGCCTGAATCTGCAGGCTGAGAGGCTGCAGACAGCACCTGAGGTAAAATGGTGAAGGTGAGTAATGCACTAAACTGTGGAAGGGGACGCAGGAAATGAGCCACAAGGGTGAAAAATTATATAAAGAAGGATCAGCCCATGTGAAAAACCATAGTAGTTTCAATGAAAGTCATGAATATAGCTAACACTGACACACACCTACCAACTTACATGAACTTTATAAAAGCAGCTATGTTGTCAGAGAAACAACAAAGCAGCCATTTGATTTTCAAAAAGCAATGAGAAGACCACTTCCAGCACAGTGCTGAAAGATTCATTATAAGAATTAAATTTTGGTTAGTTTTGCATTCCACATTCTGGTTTTCTTCTGAAATATAAGAAATGCTGTCATGGACAGAAGGGATTTAGAATTGCTTTAAACTGGGGCATCACCAATATCTCTTTGCTTATCAGTGCCAAATTTTCATTCTTCATTGTTGAATAAGAGCCACTCCGCATGTTATTCCTTACATGTGGCAAGATTTAATTAGGAACCATTCAGGTTTTTTAGTCATATTGGTTCAACAGAATCAGACAATCTAAAAGAGTTTCATTAAATTTTAACATAATAAATAAATAGATAAACAAACAAATAAATAAATAAAATACTCACCATGGGATGGAGAGAAAGAAGTCCTGTTGGCTGGGATAACTGGGGAAAAATGACAATAACCTTCCTAATGGATTGCTTGGTAAGTGTTTGGAACTGGTGACAAATTTAAAGCAGGTGACAATAATATCAGAAGAATGCCTGAGCATTATTTTGTCAAAGAGGGTTCAGAAGCACCACCACCAACCAACAGG
>WEZZ01011779.1:35760-55767 GCA_013400585.1 Chloropsis cyanopogon | reverse complement strand
TTCCTCTGAAAGATTCAAACAAAATAGAATACTGCCAGCAAATCTGATAATTGGTCATTGTTTCCCAGCAGAAACTGACTCAAAAAAAAAAAAATTATCAGAAATCAGCTTAGTTGGGAAATAATAATCTTACTCAACATTCTAGACAGGACTTCTGGTTTTTATTCTCTTTGGGCCTAAGTTTTTTTAAACTTAAGCACCTTCTTTATATGTACAACCTTGATGTTAGTTACATCTTTTCTCTGTGTTAAAAGACAATCCTGCATTCTCCTTCTGCCTTCCATCAACTCTGTTAATTATTTTCTTTCACATAAAACTGCATGCAAAATCCCTTTTGTCAAAGTCCAGAATCTTAAAAGAAGCTGTAACTTTCAACTCCTTTAAGTTTTATCAGTCTTAGAGTGAAATTTGCTTTTTTTCTTTCAATTTTTAACTGAAATGCACCCCACCAAATCTGTTTGTAATTTTGCACTTTCAGGCTCAAATACATCTTGAATGAAAGGCTGAAATTCCTGTTCAGATGCCACCTTACCACTTCAGTGCTAAGTCTGTACTGGGTCCACAACTTTTCTGTGGGACAGAACTCTTTGTCTCAATTTTGGCACTTCACAAATGGGGATCACTTCTGCCATCAGACAATGATCAGGATTGGGTGGGTTAGGGTATAACAAAGGGCTTGGGACAGTTCAGATACAGACTGTAGCTGATCAGGGGAGTTTCCAGCACAGGAAATTTGTATATAGCTCTTTATCACTGACAGATCTCTTCCTGGAATATCTCTTTGAAAAAAAACCCTATTTTTTTTCAAAATGCTGCTGCAGGGGCTGCACTTTGGGAAAAACGAAAGTCAAATGGCTCTCGAGTTTGTGTTTGTAATTTCTAGTGACGAAATTCGATTAGGAGCTGTATATGTAAATGCTAAGACAGTTGTGTTTAAGCTTATGTGAATATATAATCCACTTACAGTCTAGATGATTTAATAGTCACTCTGCTGAACAATGGTGCTTCTTTCCCCACAGGTAAAACAAGTGAATACTGCAGCCCACAAACATGGGATTTAACTGGTATGGAGGCCTTAAACTAAACAGAGCTGGAATGGTGCCACTTGGAAAAAGTTATCTTCTGTGCACAAAATATTTATCATTTCAACCTCACCAAACACTTATGCGGAGACAGCTCTCTCAGAAACGAGTTCTGTGCACAGAACTAACACAAATCAAATTAGTGCATTGGAGCTAAAGAGGACACATTTAATCTCATCTCTCAAAAGTTTTTCAGTAAGTCATTAAAAAGAAGTTTTACTTTTACATATGTAGATATCTTCCTAGGAGTGATGAGGAAATTAAAGCAGTGGATTTCCAAGGCTAAAAGTCAAACAGCTCCATGCAGAGATAGGAAAAATTATCACCACCCAGTGGGTTTATTTTTTTCAAGTTCATCATCTCTGTTAAAAGATGGAAAAAATGGAGAGTAAACAAATGCTTTTTTGACTGAAAATCCTGCCTATGGCCTGCTTGATTCCAGTCACACACTGGCTAATGTTCTTCGCTTGGATACAGGCACCAACAGGTCCTTGATTCAAGAAGCAGTACCCAGGTTATTGCAGAGCAGTGAGAAATCAAAGTATTTCTATTTTTAATGTAAACTGAGGAGGTTTTTTAATGTTTTCCAGAGGAACCATCAGTCTACAGATTTTTCATAGGAACCATGTGGCCTTTTTCCCTCCAAAACTAATGGACAATTTTAATCCTATCTCATTCCATCACAGCACTCATCCATGCATGCAGAGATATCCATAATGCAGCACTGCTGTAGGAAAGCAATAAAGACCTCAGGAATTTTCCCCTCAACCACAAATGCACTTTCATAGCTCAAAAGATAGATTTATCATTTGAAACTAACTAAATCTCCTAAACTTAGCCTTTGGCAGTGTTTTCTTGGAGGAAAACACCAGCAGAGCTAAGAGGCCAGCATGTTCAGCCTATGCAGCATATGGGGAGTAACACACAGCAAAGAGATGTGAGAGCAGTGCAGGGGAAAGGGAGGGTGACTCCCCTTTCCTCACAATGAATCAATAATATATCACTGCCTTGCAGTACTTTTCATTATGTACTTCCCTAATTCCCTTTTTTGATTTTTATCCATTCAAGCCTAAATCAAATATTCCAGAGGGGGAAAAAAAAAAAAGGAAAGACCTTTTCTTTCAGGTTGCCGAATGCAAAGGTGTTCTAGATTAGCTCTAATCGGAAAAAATATATCTTATACACAAAATACTCATCATTTGAAGCAGGAGAGGCTCTCTGAGAAAAGAGCTTTGTAAAAGGAGCTGAATCTATATACTCTGGATGCCAACAATTTTTTTCCCTTTCAAGTAGAAATTTTGATTTATATTTTTCCATTTCAAACAATAGTGCACTATGAAAATCATATGTTTCTACTTCTTATATCTAATTAATATTTCACAATTTTTTTCACAGTATTGCAGCAGCTGGCATTGTTTTACATTCTTAGCTTTCCCCCAGAGAAGTGATAAGTTTCTAGCCTTCACAACTCTAGGTAAAACTCAATACATCAACAACACCAGCTTGAAACCCTGGAGGCATAGAGGAACAGAACGATTCCTTTTTTAAAAGTCATATGTTTCAGTACTTAGTTCACAATATTTAATAGCGGGGGATTGCAGATCTTGAAACAACTGAACTAGAAGTGATTATCTGAAGTGAGATTTTTTAAAAATATAACTTTATGCAGTGAATTATTTAAAAAGCAAGCTCCATTAATGCTTTAAGTAGCAGCTTAGGTCTCTGAGTAGACATCTAGGTAGTTACTTTATGGGTTATGTGAGAGAAGCATGGATAAATGAACAGTAACTTCAAATTTACCAAGGAGTTCCAAAACCATTAGTGTTGGAAGATGCTCCACCAGTGGAAGCTTTTACTGAAAGCACTGTCCCAAGTTCCCCATGGTATTTTGATGAAAAAGAGTGACAATTTTTAGAGTTTTCCCACTGTAAACATTCAGCTCAGTTAAGCAGAAGAAGCAGTACTACTCTCTGATGTAACAAGCATTTGTCCAAACAGCAGTGAATAATAAAATGCAGAAAAATTACACACCACAAACATAATTGAACTTAACAGTTCATCATTTGCTCCCAGCTCCACATTTCTGGTGCTGCGAGGAGGCTTTAATGTATTTCAGCTGTTCTTGGGTCCCACTTGGTGTAGCAGAGTGTTCTGCTCCTGCAGGTGCAAGGCAGGATTTCACAGGCGAAAAAGCACAGGCAATTCCTGCTTCCCAGCTGTCATCCCCCTCCAAGCACAGGAGAACCTTCAATCTGCCAGTCACTTTTCCAGCCAACAGCTGTTGGCAACCCTTAAAATGTACCTTTAGAGTGGAGGGGAGCAACTCCAGCCTGGACATCTCGGAATTGCTTCCAAGACCAGTCTGTGGGATTACACTTGTTTGAAGTATATGTGCGTATAAATATCTATACACATACGTGAGGCTGCTAGAACACTGGCACATGTTGTCTGGAGAGGTGGTGGATGCCCCACCCCTAAAAACATTCCAGGTCAGGCTCTAGAGGGCTCTGAGCAACCTCATTTATTTGAAGATGCTCATGGCAGGGGGGACCCAAACCATTCTGTGATTCTTTGAAAGGATTAGACTGAAGTTGTTCTATTTTTGTTTTGTATAGATAGCTTCAAATTTTAATAATTAATTGCCTTTGTTTCCCCAGCAGTAAAGATAAAACTGTGCTTCTTCCTCTGGTTGCTGCCTTATTCATGCTATGGGTGTGTTTGTTACAGCATCAACATGCTCCTCGTTCCTCCAGGGAGCTCAGTAGGAGCAACCTATGCTCTGTTTAAACCATCCAAGCAAGATAATCACCAGACATGTTTTCCTGTTGCTCTTGGCAATTTTCTGGTCTTGTGGCCAGATTAAAAACCAGTTGAACCTGGGCATTAGAGAAGAATAGTGACAACAATAATCATAAGGAAAATAATTTTCTTCTCACTTTTTTTACATTCAGTTGTGAGGCTGCTTCTTCCAAAGGAAGCTACTTAGACAAAGATCTGTATGAGTTTTTGCTAAACTTTTGATTAAACATTCATAGCAACCATACAATATGTTGTCCTCTATATAAAACGGAAGGTACAGTAAAGAAATTATTAGAGTAAATTCATTTTATAAGAGAAGAGTTTGTCTCCAAAAGACAAAAAAAACCTCTAAACCTCTGTTTCCATGTTCACAATACCTTGCAGTGGCATGCCTAGGAAAACTTCCTACTTTCATGTCTGCAGCTCACAGTTTATGTTTGTAAAGTGATTAATAGATACATCTGGGCAGGCTTTTGCTGGGTTTAAAATTAGCAACACTTTTTATTGAAGTCTGAGTGAGTCAGCACTTTCTGTTGTCATTGTTCCTTGGAATTAAAGACGGATGACAAAAATCTAATAAAAATCTGTGGTACAAACTGGTAGAAGAAGAAGTCATAGTCTGTTTAGCAGTGTGGGCAGGGGGATCTGTTGGCAGGGCCTGCACAGTCCCTGTAAGTCCAGACTGGGCTTGAAACGGGGACAGACCTGTGCTGAGTGGTGATGGGAAGAGTCTGTCCTCACTGCCTTGCCAGAGAGGCACTGAGGAGAGGCAGGGGGAAAGCAAGAAACAATCATGAATCTGTATCTACTACTGCACAAACAATATGTTAGGGCAGGCCTCTCTGGCAGATTCAAAGGGAAAATGCTATTATTAAAAGGCTACTTGCCCTGAGGGGGGCTTATTAGGAATATCTGCCAAATGAAATGGACATTTGAACCATACCCAAGCACGGTGATTGGAGATTGTTATCACATCTGTTGGCAGTTTCATTCTGGAATTGGGCAGATGCCCAAGAGAAACATCACACAGAGGACATAATTCTCCCAGCAAAGTTGTCATTTAATATTGCAGAGTGACCAGTGGTCTCATAAAAACAGACAGAAAGTGCTGACTTTTAGAGAGGCTGTTGATTCTTCCAGCAGCCATTTCTTCAAGCCTTGGCATAAAATGTTAATGCCATGGCATTTGTTGTAGGCTTAAATCATCCTAATGAAACAGAAAGTGTTACTGAACTAATTCATCCCAACATGTTCCACTGCAGATATTATATCAGCAGTTTTAAGATAATGAAATTAGAACAAGGAAAATATTTTCCAGTTAGATTTGACCATATGCAGCTTTTTGTGTTTATTAAAGAAAGTGTGTTCTCCCCATCACAGATCATCTCTATTTAGAAACAGAATTTATATTTAGGAAGGGAAATTAGTTTTATTTCTTTAAATTTTGTTTGTTTGTTTGTTTTACCTTGGCACAAAGGTGAAATATTTCAGAATTTCTTTGGTGGCAGGGAGATTCACTGATAGCAGGATTGTCCCAGACTGTTCAGAGAACTCCCCAAACAACTGAAAGAACTGTAATGGGATGGGAAAGATCATTCTGGCATGATTAGAGGTAGTTTTAGTTTCATCCAGTAAATGATGAAGAAACCAGTGCATTTGAACAAATAAAGGAACAAAATCTAGAAGAGAAAGAACTGATAACATGCAGGTTTTTTCTCAGTTTATTTGAACTTGCATAAAATTTGTGGGAAATTAATGGATTTACATAGGTGAGTTAAACTGGATGGATTTGTTACTACTTCAGTGAAGCATGAGGTAATAATAATTCTCCCATTGCATAGCAAAAAATGCACTTCTTGTTCTGAGTAAGAGGTGAACAGACCCCTACTCCAAGATATTTTGTAAAAAGTTACTTTGCTATCAATAAGGTTTTTATGGGTTTGGGTTGGTTTTTTTTTCCATTTTCTGTGCAAATACACATCAGAAATTCTTCAGGGCATTGCTGAGATGAAAATATAGGAAACCCAACTCAAAAGATTGCTGTTTATCAAATAACAGCAACTCTTACAACAAAGGGTATTGCTCAAGTCTTTATAACAAAATCTTAATTGAAAACCATAAAAATCTGCAGAGGGAGAAGAGATTAAGGCACCCCAAAGAAGATCATCACAGTTTTACTCCCAGCTGTCTTGCATTTCTTATCTGCAAATATCTTGTATGTCAAATATAATGCAGCAAGAAAAGCCAGGACGTCATAAATATTTGTGTGTGTGCTCATAAATAGGAGCCCCCAGATTAGTTTCCCCCCACCCATGAGTGTGTATATATGCAGAAGAATATATGTATATGTACATGTATATATAAATATGTGCATACATATTTTTATATTGTGTAACTCATTGCTGTGTTTCATTATGAATATGGAACCTGTTTACAAACATCAGCTCTTAGGGCTGGGAGGTGTGAGGAAACAACAACAAGACTGCCAAACAGACTCTCAATGATGAATGTTTAAAGAAACTGTCCTAGCAAAGTACCAAAGCAATTACAGGCAGAGAATTCCACTGGGCTAACATAAGAGGCAAAGGAGAAACCCAAATCAGCATTCATGTCCTGCCATTGCTCCACTCCAGGGACCCTGTCTTCTGCCAGAGCCACCACTGCTGGAGGCATTGCTGCAGCAGGAAGGGATCCCTTTCTGCAATAAACACAGCTAAATAAATTGCTGTGGAAAGAGTGGCTCTGCTTTCCACTAGCAGAATGCTGAAATTCAGCTTTCCAGAATGAGTCCACAGAAGGAGGAATATCAGAGATCTGTCTGCTGAGCAGGTTCAGGGCACTGCCTCAGCCATGCTGCACATCAGGCGTGTGGCACAGGCAGCAGAGGAGCCAGAGAAGGAACAGAACACAGGACTGTGTGTCAGGCTTGGAGCTGTGACCACTTCCCTGGGGAGCCTGTTCCAGAGCCCAATCACCCTGTGGAGGAAGAACCTTTTCTTGATATCCAACCTAAACCTCCCCTGACACAACTTCAGGCCATTCCCTCAGGTCCTGGCACTGGACACCACAGAGAAGAGATCACTGTCTGCCCCTCCTCTTCCCCCTCACAATCAAGTTGCAGACCCCAGTGAGGTGTCTCCTCAGACCCCTCCAGGCTGAACAGAACAAGTGCCCTCAGCCCATGCTCATACAGCTTCCCCTCAAGGCCATTCACCATCCTCATGCCTCCTTTAGACACTCTCTGATAGTTTACTATCTTACATTGTAGCGCCCCAAACTGCCCCCAGCACTCGAGGTGAGGCCACCACAGTGCAGACCAGAGCAGGACGATCCCATCTTTTTCCTTGCTGGTGATGCTGTGCCTGGTGCCCCCAGGTCATTGTTGTCCCTCCTGGCTGACAGGGCACTGCTGACTCATACCCAGTCCCCAGAAGGGACCCCCCAGGTCCCTTCCATGGCACTGCTGTCCAGGCACTTATTCTTCCATCTCTCCATACATTCAGGGTTACCCCACTCCAGGTTAAGAATCTGGCACTTTCCTTTGTTGAACTCCATTTGGTTGGTGATTGCCCATCTCTCTAATTTTTTGAGGTCTCTCTGACTCTTGGGGCCAGTCCTGTGCAAGGCCAGAAGTTGAACTTGATGATCATGGTGGGTCCCTTCCAACTCAGCATATTCTGCAATTTTGGAATTTAAGTCAGTTTGACTTGTCAATCCACACCTGAAAATCTGGGTCACTCTTTCATTCTGCCACACACCTTTCTCAAAATAGCCATGGGTATGTATCCAACCATCCTCCCACAGCTCTATTGTTGATCTCTGTTTCACTTATCAATGCCAAATGCTAAATCTTACTCAGAAAATGAGATCTTTAATCTTGGACCAAGTGAAACATCTTTTTTAATCTAAGACTTACAGTCGGAGAATTAAATTAAATCCCTGCCTGACTTGACCTAGCTCCTAAATCTTACAAATTGCAAATGTTCCCACTTGATTTACTTCCACAGCATTTCTCAGCAAATAGATTATTTTATTTCTATAAGCTTCAAGTCCATCAAATTCACCTTTGGCATCTCTCAAGAGATTGTTTAGACTGACTTACACCAATGGGGTATCTCAATGTCCTGAGCAACATTGGTACTATGTCAATGAAAGACAGTAAGTTGAGGAATGATCTGTGAAGCAAACTCTTGACCCTGTCCACTATCTAAGTGAAAACATGAAAAATTTCTCGCTGCTCTGCAAGAGTTCTATATCTAAAAGTGCCTCTCCACTGAGTTTTAACATCTTGTTTTAATTTGCATAAGGATCACTGCTATCCCACAGCCTCATAAGAATTTCAAAGGCTTTGGCAGAGTAAGTGAATTGAGTGCAAATTCCCACATTTCCTCCAAGGCATTGAAGCTCCCACTCAAGGAACCCATACACCAGCCAAGCCAGGTCTGGAGCAAAGGGTTTGCTGCTTGTGTGGTGGTGCCACTCAATATATGCCTGCACTCAGCAGCAGCCACTGGTGGCACAGGAGTCTGGCCACAAGGGAGCCCTGTGGAGGGAAATGGCAGCTACACGGACTTTAGGTGTGCTTAAGCTGTCATTATTTCCATCTCTGACAGCACAGTGCTAAGTGAGCTTCACAAAGGGAACAGCTCCTTCTTGAGAGGCTGTGTGGCAACACCCAGGTGCTCTGAACTCCAATAGTAAGACATTTGTAGGCATGGGAACTAACTTTTAGTCAGGCTGAAATTAGATTTAACACACTTCAGATGTATCTGTATAGTCAAATCAGCTTTGTATAATAAGAGAGTAGACAGGCTGTGGCTTCTCCTCTGAAGCAGTAGAGCTAAATGAAGCTAGGAGGAGCAGTTAATGCAGATTGATTTACATCAGAACAAGGTATCGAGATAGGTGGATAAATTACAGAACCACAGAATCATTAAAATTGGAAAATACCTCCAAGTCCATAAAGTCCAACTATTAACCCTAGCCCTGCCATCTTCACCAGTAAACCATGTCCCCAAGTGACACATCTACACATTTTCTGAGTAACTCCAGCAATGGTGACTTCATCACTGCACTAAGGAGCCTGTTCCAGTGCTTGAAAACACTTTTGGTGAAGAAGTTTTTTATAATACCCAAGCAGTTTCCTTGTTTCCAGCCACTTTCTAACTGAAGAGGCTGACCACCACCTGACTACAGCCTCCCGTCAGGGAGTTACAGACAGTGAGAAGGTCCCTCCTGAGCCTCTTTTTCTCCAGGCTGATCAACTCCAACTCCCTCAGCTGCTCCTCATGAAACTTGTGCTCCATTCACAGCTCCCTTGACCTTCTCTGGACATGTTCCAGCCCCTCAGTGTCTTTCTTGTGGTGAGTATCCCAAAAGTAAACCCAGCATTTGAGGTGCAGGCTCACCAGCTGATCACTGCCCTGGTCCTTCAGGTTACACAATTCCTGATCCATCACAGCTTTTGAGCAGGAACCATGTGAGGGTGCTGGAACAGATTGCTGTTTCAGCAGAATTCTATCACTCCTAGCCACATTTCAGTGTTGTCTCACATGCAAGACACAAAAAGCCTCAAGGAGAGATATTGTTTTCTTGTCTTGGCGGCAGAAAGTGAAGTGGAAACGACCAAATTAATCCAGATGCAAAGGAAATGCATCAGTTTGAGCCCAGGTTTCCCTATCAGGGACACACTGCAGGCACACCAAAACTCTGACATATTGCACAGCACAACAGATGAGAAGGGCTGCTTTAACTTTGAACAATGCTTCTGTCTGAGGCCACCCTGAATCCCTAACTTGCAGAAACTTTAGAGGTTTCTGACGCTGAATTTTGGATCCACAGTCTGCAGCATTTCAAAAAGAAATGTAGGAAGTATTTTAGAACTACTGACATTTTTCTTTCTATCTTAATTTTGCAGGCTATATATAGGGATATACCTGTATAAACCATGTAGGACTATAACTGCCCATAAATAATGGCATGTGGCATTATCAAAGAATAGCTGTCAGCTCCTGCAGTGTCTCACTAACTGAAATTATGAATAACCAAATTAATAAAAAGAAAAAAACTGCAGAGGCTGTAGCTAAACTACACAATCCAGACAGGAGTATCTGTTGAACTGCCACGTTCTGCAGGATCTGCAACCAGAAATGGAACCAACACTCATATCCAGAGCCCCAGATCTCAACCAACCAGAGGTCCACACAGCAGTCTACCTGCACTGAACCCTTCTGTATTTCACAAAAAGGGTCAGTTTGACTCCCAGCACAGGCAGAAGCTTCCGTGGTGGCATTGCCAACGCCCTGAGAAATGTGCAGCCCCAACTCTCTCCAACAAAGCTGAATGGGTAGGAAGGTCCAACATCCTTATGGATATAAATTCATAGATATGTAACCTGGACAATTTCAACCTTTTTCTAGTGGGGAAAAGGGGTGTTGGTATCAATGAATTTGTGTGAAAGCAAAAGAAAAGTTGACCTTGAAATATGGATCCCCAGCTAGAAAAGTTGAAAGAAAGCTCAAGACAAAAAAAAAACCAAACAGGTCTGTCCTCCTTGGATTTGCAGAAAAGATACTATTAACAGTTCTGCAAATTCATAAGCTGATCACTAGAATCTGAAGCTTTTTAAGAGATCTAAGATTTACCAAAAAAATGAGGAGCAAACTCTTCTCTGGTTTCATGTTTCTGTAACAATAGTGAATTCATCAAAAAATAGAGATTTGTTTATAAAACAACGTAAATCTATTAACATTTAATTAACTCCCACAAAATTCTTCTGCAAATGACAGGAGGATTCTTTATTCTTTGATATGAAAAAAACCCGAGGAAAATATTTCATTTTATCATGCACTCTCTAGTCAATATCACCAGAAGTTCCTCTAACCTCAGGGGCCACTGATGTTTCTCACCTTCATGGAGCACAGTAAGAATAAGTTTTGAAGTTTAAGCTGTAGGCTAAGTCTGCATGATACCTATATCCCAAGAGGAGATAAATTAAATATAACTTCTTAGAGTCTCTACTTTCCATGCATTACTATCACTGCCACTAATTTAGTACTGGCTGTAGCTTAGTGCCAGAAAACCCATACATGGGAATCACAGAAGGATAACTGCTTTCTTCTGCTTTCAAACCACATTTTCAGATTTTAGGAAGTTTTTATTCCTACTTCACTTTATATTCAGAATATTCTCAAGAAAAATCATGCTTAGCTGTAATCCTTCATTGGATTTAGCAAGGGCTCCTGAAATCTTTGTTGATGTTTTGATCAAAGGCCCTCTGGGTCAATGTTTTCCAGCAAGCTGGGATGTGACCTCAATGAAGAGTCTGGTTTAAGAAGGATATTTAAGTAATCCTTGTAAGACAACATAGCTGGCCAAGGACAGCACAGCAAAACATCTTCCTCAAAACAAATGCATGGCTTTTGATGGGGTTGGTATGACTTACAGCATGAGGTTCTGGTCAAGCCCACCAATTCCTGGGGCTCTGGAGGCTCAGTAAGGCTCTCACTCCTCAGAGACCCTGTAGGTGCCAGTTCATAGCTAATCTCTCATTCCTACACTCTTTTTATCTACACAGTACAAAACATTGTGTTATACTTAATTAGAAAGTCCAGCAGAGGTATTTGGCTATTAAATCTCTTTTTTAATTTGCGTGGTGTCTATTGACCTTTAACTGTTTGGGTTTTTTTAAAGCCCTGAGTTGCATCTCACTACCAAAAGACAGAAGGAAATGGAGGGTAAACCATTAGAGAAAACTGAAGAAGGGCTTGGGGAAGAGATTAACAACATGCACATAAATTCGTCAGTTCTTAAAACACCCACTGGAAAAACAGATGAGACATTTTGTTTACTGCTGACTATTAATGACTGTTGCTCCTGCAGCTGGACTCAAGAACTGCTGAAAACTACTGGGGGTTTTCAGCAGCCATGGTAAGCATTTTTTCGTTAAAGACAATCCCACTTGATTTACTCTGAAGAATGAATTAAGTGGAGTGGGCTTGTTGAGTACCATGTCATTTGACCTTCTGATTATGTACTTGAAAAAAAGATAGTGCTTTAGAAATTGGTAGTGTAATGACAAGATTGGCCTTTTTTCCTGGAAAAAAGGAACAGGACTGCATCTCAACTAGCACACACTGCAAGAAAGATAATGATACTGTTTGACCCCAAGCGTGTGCATCTGATGCATTTTGTTTGCCCTACAGAGAGATGCTACTACAATTCCCTCTCCATCTGCACATTTTCCATGGTAGGGAAGAGCTTTCATTTAGCAATTAGAGCAGTTTGAGCAATTAGTTTGCATTTCATTCTCGGCTCTGTTACTGACTTATTAATAAGTTGTTTCCGCATCATGCACGTATCTGTGCTGCAAAGGCTTCAGCCTCTATAAAATGTTAAGAAATATAAAATTGGATTGAGCTACATTAAAATTCTACATAACTCACTTTAAAAGTCAGCCTATAACTGACTTAGGAGAAATGTTGAAGTATAGAGAATAGGTTTTATCATGGTTTTTAGAAGATTTGGAAACAGAATCTCTTATCTTTTACCACTAGGATTTCATGAAAACACAACTGAGAGCATCAATCAGCCGCTCAAAGTTCGATGGTGAATTTAACCAAGGCACAAAGTAAGTAAGGTTTAGAATGTTGTCTGGCAAGTTTCAGAAACACATGCACTCAAGAGCAGTAATTTCACCTATTGTACCTAGAGGATTTTCAATTTCCTTGCCAGAAGAACCTATGTGTTTGTAGTGTGCATTACCACAGTTCAAGGATCCACTTACCTAATCATTTCTATTTCACAAATCAAAACTTCAGTGAAGAACAAAAATATCTAGCTTTCATGAGTGGAGCTAGAACAACACAGCCATCAAAGTAATGTGCCATTTCTGATCACATTTGTTCCAAATTCCCCACAGAATTTACCCACTTCTACCAAAAGAAAAAAATAAGATTTCTATATATCCTCTGAGTTTATCTTCCTCAGAAGAATTCCATATGGGCTCTTAATTTTTGCCAGCATCCATAAATGTTTAATAGTTTCTAATAAATTACTGCTTTTATTTTTACATTGTTTTTAGAGTACTCCCCAGTACTGACCTGCTTCTTTTACAGTCAAAACACTGGGGGGTGGTTGGGTGTGTTTATAGTCTGTAGGCACCTGCACTTCTATAGTAGTGTGTACTTATATGTGTAATATGATTTATACAAGAGTGATAATCTTATGCCTTTCAAGTCAATCATAGCAAAATGTCAGAATATGGCATACAAGTATTTTTCTGTGTATAAGATCACACACAATAGTCACCAATGTGGAAAGCTTGTCTAAAGAGCCTTCCTGTCATCCAAAAATAGCTTAGAATTTATCATATACATTTACAAAGCCAGCTCTCAGATCTGAGGAAAAAAAATCCCCAATACATGATTAGAGAATGGGTTTTCGTTTTGCATGAGGCTTAGAAATATTTTTGGGGAACAAAACTTGACTGACAACCTTGAACAGCTCTTGACACAAGTAGGCCACCTTTAATAAAATGATATCGTGAACATGAGGCCCTGTGTCAAAATCTTCACTTGAAAAGACTAAAAATGTCAACTTCTTCCTCTTCATCAGGAAGTTATAATTTCACAGCTGCACTTTTGGTTTTCAAACCAGGTAGTCGCTTTCTCCCCGCCTCTTCTGAATGTGATTAATAGACTAATAGAAGTTTAAAAGGTACGAGTGGGGACACTCTGCCCATGGGCAGCACAGTATTTAAAAATAGCTGTAGGTCAGAGAAGTTTGGGGAAATAAGAGAGGGGAAGAATAAGGCTTGATCTTGCAGCCAGAAAAAAAAAGAAAAGGGAAATAGAGTCACACCCACACCGCCCCGGACTGTCACTGCTGGGACTGAAGGCCCTGTGCATTGGTGGCTCCAGTGATTTGACAAGTTCTCCACATGATTCTCTGAACACTGTCAAACAGTCAGACAAGTTTCTCAGTAAGTTTCCCTTACTGAGCATAGAAATCTTATGTTCAACCCCAGGTTTCCCACCACAGCAGAGTCCCAGACACCTGGCTCCTTTAATTCATTTAACCATGATCACCAACACAATAAAAAATAGCTCCAGCTGGTATCTCCAGGGAGGCACCCCCAATAAAGTCACCCCTGGACTTTTATACCCTCCCAGTCTGCATGTCTGTCCCAACAGTGATTTTGTCTCTGGGGTTCTCTGCTGTTCACTGGCTCCTGCAGAGCCTCTGGGTGACCAACAGCCTCTCCCTGGCCAGTGCTCCAGGTGCCCACACCCCTTGTGCAAAGGGTCAGCCCTGATTCCTGGCTCCTTGCCTGGAGCTCCAGCCATTTCCCCCCACCCAGGGCACAACCTAGAGCTCACACTGCAGCTGCACACCCAGCTACCTGCACTAGGTGTGTTCATCAGCAAGGCTCAAGCCCCACTCAGAAGCAATTTTGCATGCTTACTTTTACAGTGCTATGCAGTTGCACATGAGCTCTGTGTCCCTGGCTTAAGAAGGATTTGGTTCCTAGAAAAACCCTTCTTTTTACATGCAAGAGTGACTACAAAAACTAAGTGTTGGCTTCTCAGTTTGCTGTATGAGTTATATTCTGATTTGTCTCCATACTAGCAGAACACTAAAGCCACGTCTTCCCCACCTCCAGAGCCAGAAACACTTAGCAAATGTTCTGAGATCATTAAGCCTTGTGAGGAGATTCTCTTGGAATAAAAACACATCCGCTCATCATAAATCAATACAACAGAGACCACAAAAACTAACACTGTATCAACATTTTAGGATGAGACTAAAACTGGTCTGGTAGCAGTGATTGAGCATTTTGTTCATTGGCATTGACAGTCAGTTCCACGAGAGAGGGTGGTAGAGCTGCTTGATTGGTTTCTTTCTGTTGTCTTCCCACTCACTCCACATTCTCAAAGCTATTTATGCCAACATCCAAGGGAAATGAAACACTAGAACTAAGGTACTATGTTCCTTCAGTCACAGTCTCTTCATAAAACTTAAAAAAAAATAAAGTATTTTGTTCAAATACTTTAAATGTCTGTGACATGTAATGCAATTTGGCTACAATTGCAACGGACGGCAGCAGTTCTCCAACCTCTCCACCCTCATTAACACAGCTGAAAGGGAAGAGCAGCTGGAATCCATGGGGCTCATTTGCTGCTGGCTATCTTGAGTGGCACAGTCCCATTTAGAAAGCTATAGAAAACATGGACTTTCCAGAATAATGAGAGCATTGGCACAAACTTCTTAAATGTATTCCTGTGCAGAGAAACTCACAGACTGCTTCAAACCACTATATGACCCCACGTAGGATAATTTGAAACCACCTTGTTTCCAGTCCATATGGTGTTATGTTTAATCAGATGATGAGAAGCAGACCAAAAACCATTATGTCCTTCTGGTATAATCTAATTAGGGGTAAAGGTTTGTGTGCTGTATCCTCAAACCTGTCCATAAACTCATCAGGTACTTCAGTCAGTGACTGAATGAGTCAAATCACATCTGTCCTTGAGAAGTTTTGTTCTTATAGACTCAGCAATAGTGTAAAAAAGAAGATAAAACTGTTATATTTGTTCAATAACCAAAATTAGCAGCAGGAGTAGTTAATATTACTGCGTACCTTGACACTCCTTACCATTCTAACAATTCCGGATTACACTATTTTTAAATTCTATAATTATCAGATATTCTTTTTAACTCATTATTTGAAAACAAAAAGCCTAGAATAAATTAATTTTATCTTTGACAGCTTTAAATATTTCTTTTCTCTTTTATTGTGCAGAAGCTACATTGATTTTTTTATTTCTATGGCTCTTAAATCACAAACAGAAATTCTTGAACAATCAATTCATATAGCTATATAGTCACATATTATATAGTTAGCACAGAAAGCATTGTCATTTAGCAACAATATAATGTGTGTAGTATCCACTTACTGATCTTGGCTTTGTACAAAAGTATGTAACATTTCACAACATTTATTTCTGGAGTGGTACAGGTACCAAGTTGTTGTTTGTTTATTTATTTATTTATTTACTTATTTATTTATGACCTTTCCTGGGTCAAGAAAGAGAATTCTTTCTCCATTGTGGAAGTACTTTTGTCTTCTGAAGATAAAAGACTGCAACTACCACAATTTGGGATGCCTGTCACAATTCCAGTCATGGCTTTTCCAGCCCTCTTGCAGAGACCAGATCTCTCCCAATGTAATGGGTGCATGTTTAAACTGTTTTATCTCACAATTTGAGCTGTGTGTTACAGAAGGCTCTATAGCTGGGACCACTCAATCCAGCTCTCAAGAAACTGGGAATGTGTGGTGGTAGCCCAAGCTGAGCTGACTTTGCAGCCCAAAAACTCCACAAGACATGTGGGGTCCAGGGTTGGGAGGACCCAAAAATGATGGTAAAAGTCTGTTTTCTCCCAGCTTGAAGTCAAAGAAGAAGCTGAGTTCCATCTATTCGTGTTCTCAAGGTTGTTTATTATTTCTTATCAATAACATTCTTCTCCTTGACCAGCCAAGGTCCACTCAGCAGCTCAGGTTCAGGCTGTCTCCCGCCCCTTGGGCGGTGTTTAGGTTCTTACAGTGAAAACTACGTTAGCTATGTTTACAATAATGTTCCGATACCTATCACCTATGACAGCTTGTCACTATTTCATACCAATCAAGAAGTGCCACTATCACAGCAGAAGATGGAGGGCAAGAAGAAGAAGAAGGAATAACAGGGCACACCCAAATCCCTCCATCTTGCCTCTTGAAGCCCCATTCTAAAACCCCAAAAATCCACTTTTTCACCCTGTGACAAAATAACTATCACTCTCCTCAAAGTCTTGTGGCTTGCAAATCTTCACACAGTGTCAGTAGTTTCTCCCACGGGCTGAGATCAAAGGCACAGGTGTTTTTGACTCTGTGCCAAGGTCTCTGAGCCACCTGCCAGGGTCTCAGGTCACCCAGGGCGGTCAGAGGAATGTCCTGGGTTCCAACAAAGACACACAATGCCTCTTGTCCTGAACGACAGATGGAGCCCAAGCCATGGGCTAAATGAAGCCAATGGACATTTGGGGACATTTGATGAAGGTGGTTCACAAAGTAAAGGAAGGCTATAGGAATATAGTGTAAAGGATAGGAAAAGGGGTGATGGCTAATGAGTATCTGTTGGATAGTGGAGGACCTGGACATGATGCAAATGATTCAGAACAGAAGGTGGAGATTTTTACCGGGTCTGGCTGGGACAGAGTTAATTTTCTTCACAGCAGTCCATGAGGTGCTGTGTTTAGGTTTTGTTACTAAAACAGCCTCCACAGCAGACTGTGTTGACTGCTGCCAAACAGTGCTTGCACAGGGTCAGGGCTTTCTCTGCTCCTCAAGTCGCCACCTCGCCCTCCCTTGGGCAAGAATTTGGCAGGGGACACAGCTGGGACAGTGATGTGCATTGATCACAGCAATACTCTGGACTATATAATGTTGTAATCTGCAATAAAAGCTCAAGGAAAAGAGGAGGAAGCAACAATATTCGTGCTTATGGAGCCTTTGTCCTCCAGTTGCTGAGCAGCCATCACATCTGCTGTCCAGCAAGTGGCTGAACTTCTGCCTGCCAATGGGAAATAGTGAATAAATCCCTTCTTTGCTTTCCTGGCCCACACAGCTTTTGCTCTACATCTCACTCAGTGCATGAGTTTTGCCTTCCTTCTAGTTTCTCCCCAGCCCATGGGTGACTGAGCAGCTGTGGAGGCACTTAGGTTCTGGCCATGCTCAAGAACATCCAGGAAATTCAGAATCAGAGCCATATTGTGATGGCAGCAGCCAGATCCCAAAGAATGAAATCCAAGTGAACCAACTCAGAAAGGCTCATGATTTATTCCATCTTATAATGATCTTTGCTAGGATGCCCAGTAAGGATTTTGCATGCACTGGGACTTCCGGGAGATCAGTGGGAATTCCTGTCTGGATTTTTCAGGTCATGTTTTCTGTTACTCCCCGGTCTTCAAGATATTTTCAAAATCTGGCCTTTTCTAAGCACTCCTGGACCTCTGTGCTTGACCCCACCTCTGTCAAAAGGAGAGATGAGCACTGCCAGAGCAGTGTTTTGAGGGAAAACCAGGTAAGACTTGGAAAGGTACGTAGCCTGTGGTGACTTTATGCAGCTATTTCACACTTTACTTCACTTTCTTGATTAACAAGAAAACCCTCAACAAACAAAAACAAGCACAGACAAAACAGAAGAAGGCCACCCGCAGTATAAAAAGGCCTTTTGGGAGATCTGAAGGAGGGATGTGTGGGTGTGCACAGAACAGGAACCGGGCAGTTTTGTCCTCATTTGGAGAAAAGCATGTCATCTGTCCAGAGGAAATTCTTTCTTGGGGCTCCTTTGAGATAATTAATCTGGGGGCCCAGCTTTCTTGTTTTACAATTTCACAGCACAGAACTTCATAATTATAATTACAACGCACGGCATGGCGTACCTTGCTCAAGCAATGAGACATGACAAGCTATGAATTTTTGTGAGGTTATTAGCACACCGTGAACAATGTGACAACATGAAAGGCCAAAGGTCAAAGGCAGAATCGCTTTAATCACTCAGCAAGTATCATAATTACCCTGAAATGCATTTCCTATTCTGTCTCATACTGCTGTGAAACAGAACTGGTTTGGGCAAACAAAGTTCAAGTGTTTACTGGCCATCAAGAATGCTGCACCTCACCTCCACAGCTGACAGTAAAGAAGCACTCTTTTGCTACCACTCTCCCAAGCTAAATCAGTTTGTGTTACATAGTTTACTCAACAAAAGGTTCACATTCTTACAGACAAAGTTATATTTATGATTGGGTATCTGTTTTTCTTCCTTTAACGGCATGAAATATCCCAAAGTAGCCTCTTCTGGTGCTAGACTTAAATTATTTTTGTCATCAGTTAATATAAGAGAAAAAAGCTACATGCAACAGACTGTAGACTGATAATTAGTCATATTAGCAGTATAATATATATCTTTGCAGAATTAATTCAGTATTTAGCTGGAGCATGTGATAAAATATGACAAGAAAAATCCATAAACACCTTCTAGTGTCAGTATTGCCATACATAATGCTGCATAACCATCAGTGTTACCATTACTTCACCTTATGCTGTGACCATTCAGACCTCCACTGCAGCATCAGCTCTAGGACACAATTCTGTCCCTTATTACAGAACAGGAATCTGTGCTTCCTTACAAGAATTGAGAGAGGCATCAGATAAGGATGTGGAGTGCAATCAGATTAATTCCTGCCGACAGCAGTGCAGCTTGGTCACTAGTTTGGCAGAATGCATCAGATTTTTATATCTGTGAATCTCAACTTTGTAAGTGATTAAGATTTCTTACTTTGCTGTCATCATGGTTTTGTGCAATCTAAATACCCAATTCTTCTGACAGCTATTTATTATATTGTCATATACAGAAACTTACATTTTAGACATGTTTGTGCCCCCTGTAAAATAATGCAGTGCAAGAACTTATATCTTTTTGAATATAAGAAAACGTGGTTTTTATGTGTGGCCTACATACATGTTTTGAAGGTTTTTAGAAATGTTTAGTCCTATTCAAGGAGGACAAGGTGGAAGAAAATTTTCTTCAAAAGACAGAAGTGAATATTCTCTGAGGAACTCTATTAGCCAGAGGCGAGAGGTTTGAACCTTCAAGCCTTGTGCTTTGCCCAAAGGATGAAGCTAATCAAAACAGGTTTTGCACAGGTACACTTAACTGTTAGATGTAGTCTAACACATCTCTCATGGTGGCAGGATGATTATGTTACTCCTGGAGAATGCACAGGCTCCTCTGGCACAAAATCATCCAGAGCACCTCTCACTCCTTATGGGCTCAGCAGAGTGCAAGAACAGTGTAACGTAATTGCTAATTAATTTAGTGTAAAAATCTTAAATAAAATACACCTTACTGCCAATTTGTTAAATTTGGCAGCCTGATGTGTCAAAACAGAATCTGGCTGTGCGGTCTCCTTGCAGGCTGTAAATTACTGATACACTCTCTGCATCCTTTGTGGCTGGAGATGAATAATGCATTCGCATGCTGTACTTCTCCTGGGGAAAATTGCCAGGTACTGCTTATAGCTTAAA
>WEZZ01011779.1:12358-24053 GCA_013400585.1 Chloropsis cyanopogon | reverse complement strand
TTTTTTTTTTTTTTTGGTTGGTTGGTTTGTGTTTGACTTTTTCATCTGATTCAATTTATACTCAGATTCTGACACCCTGGCTCTGGCTGACCTCGACTTCACTCATGGGTTTGTGCCAGTCCTTGCAATAACACAAGTAAAGATCTCACATGATCACTCATACTCATTAAGAATACCCTTATTTCACCCTGAATCCTTTAGGTAATGCAATTCAACTGCTCACTTTAATACTCTTGATTTGATTGTGTCATTTGAATGGCACTAAACCAATGCTCTACTTCCAGGAAAATTCCTATTAAGATCAAAATAATTGTTCGTGATTCCTTACTCTCTTCTACACAATAATAGTAAAGAGTTCAACACACTCTAATTTATTTTGCTTCCTTTAGTTGCCTCTGCCTGACGAATCACAGAAGATCCCCAAAGACCAGAAAGAAAAAGCTGATAGCAACAAAACACAATCATGTTTTGATTTTTTGCTTGCTCCCAGTTCAAACATATCTATCTACCTCCTATGCTTCCACTCTGTCTACTCTAGCTACAGAAATGAGGGCTGTGGACGGCTCCCTGAGGACCTCTGCATGCATCATAATTTTCAGTTTGGCAGGAGAGAAAAAAAGGTGACTAGAGAGGAACCACGCAGCCCCTGATAAAAGGATGCTGACTGCAGGGAAAACGTGATAAAGCAAGATCCAGGTGCTAAGAAAATTTTATAAATACTCTTAATTGCTTACCAAGCTGTCACCAGCACTTCTGTTATCATGCCTATCTGCATCAATCACCTTGGAGAAAAACACTCAGGAAACATAGCACTGCTGATTCCTCTGATTACTGAACTATTCGCTTGTCTGCAAAATGCTGCCTGCACCTGTCTTGGACTGCAGCTCCCAGGCACAAGCCCCCTCTTTGTTCTGTTTGTACAGCAATAAGCACTGGAAAAAACCCCAAAACAAACAAAACAAACAAACAAGCAAACAAACAAACAAAAAACCACACACACACACAAAAAAACCCAAAACAAAACCTTTAAGCCCCCTGGTGAATATTCTCTGTCAGGGCGGTCTGGGATGCAACCCAAATAAACCTGAATCCAGATCCACACCTCAATTATCAGGGAAAATTTGGCAGGCTTCAGACATAACCTCCTCCTGCAGCTGCCAAAGCACAGAGCAGCTACAGAAGTCAGAGCTGAGGTTCAGAAGGAAGGTTTCCCTTTCAGGCCTGTATCTTTCCAGGCAGTAAGATGGTCACATAAATCTGCAGAAATGGATGAAAATGTAATGCCAAGCCAACAGGTGAATTTATTCACAATTTATTCACCAGGCATTTCCTGAATGCTATGTTAATTCCAGCACAGAAAAAGCATTCTGAAAATTGCTCATGTACTGTGTGTGGTGTCTTAATTGGCTGTTAGGGTTAGAAACACACTGCTTAGGAAACAGGTAAAGTGTTTGTTACTACCATGTGCAGCTTCAAGTTTCAGGCAGCTTCAGTGTAGGCTCTAGCTGCACATTTATTTACAGATGTTACAGCAAACTTCCACAAGAAGGGGCCAGAAAGAAGAAAACAACCTAGAACACCATGTAAAGCAGATTTTGTGCCAGCACTGACAAACTGCTTACCATTTTCCACTGCTGAGGTTAAGTGCTGGGGCACGTCAGAGCAAACCAAGAAACATTCTGAGGAGGCAGATCTCCATCAGGCTGCTTTGTTTCTCTAATTTTAGCATCCAGGAGGAGAGGATCAGAGAACAAAATGCTACTTCAGGTGACCTGGTATCCATGAGACATTGAATCTGAGAAACCTTCACAGAGTGTGTCCAGGGAGAATAACTGAAGTCTGAAAGGCAAATAACTAAAGGCAAAATCCCCATCGACCTGACACCTGTGACTTTCTACCAGTGCTGATACACACAACGTAGTCAAAATGATGTTGCACCCGTGTTTTTCACAAACATAAATGAAGCCCAAACTGAAAAGGCAGTGGTCCTTTAGCCCTGCTCCTAGGAATGTCTCTGCTACACACCTTTTCCCAATGCAACGTAAAGTGTAAAGCAGGAGACAGAAACAAAGGAATACACTGATGAACACCTACATCAATGGCAGGTCTTTCTGTCAGATCTTGTAGTGTATTTCTATCTCTGTCATCTTGTCAGTAGCATAAATCTATACTCACTATAATTAAAATCAAATCCCTGCTTTGCACTCTCCAAGTTGCATCACACGGTGTTCTGCACATTTTTTACTGAGACGGCTCAAGGGCAGACATTAAGAGAGCTACAAAAATGCAGCTCCTGGTCAAGTAATCAGAGCAATGACAGTGAGAAACTTGTCACTCGTCAGAGGAGCAAAATGTAGCCTGATTTTTCCAGCCCTTATTGTAAGAAGTAATTGCTGTTCTAGCATTTAATGCAAAAAATACTGCTCTTTTTCTGGAGGCTAATCCCTGGCAGATGGAGACACAAGTTTACAGCTTAGTGTATCAGTCATTATTCATTGTGTCAGCTGTGTGGTAATACCAAATGCAGAGCAAACACATCATGCATTGGTAGGACAGAACTAGTGAATTACTAAGCATTCAGGAAACACCTCAGAGACACCATTTTCTTTCAATTTATGTATGTTCTTGTTAGCTTCTGCTCCAGACTTTCCCCCACAGACCATAGCAAGTCTTTCTCGCTGCCTTGCTCCCACATGGTCAGACATTTCACTGTGTACTGCAGAATGTCAGAGCTGTTTGATCTCTCCCTTTCTGAGAAGAAGTGGGTCCAATGATGCGAAGGTTTGAAAGTTATTAACACTGCATCCCTCTTCAGAGCTGATTAGCCAGTCACTGGATCTGAAGGGATCCTGCTGTATTGAGAAATCAGGCCAAAGCACTACTTTCACAGTTTGGTGAGGACAGTGCATGCCTAGAAGTACATTTCAGAGCAGGAAAAGTGTCCTTCTTTAGCTTGATTACTTGCTTCCGCAACAAAAGAGATCTCCAAAAATAGGCGTGCCTGTAGGTGATGTCTGCTGGTAGCTGGCAGCCAGCTCTGCAGGGGCAGGGAAGGGGATATTCCAGGATATTCCCAGACTACTCCACAACTAGGTTTGCTTTTGCCTTTGGCATAGCATACAGAGAACTAAGATTTTTCCTTAAAATAAATCTGAATTGCATGACTCCACGTGTTCCCTAGAGTTCCACAAATTCTTAATGTTTTTTTCCTCAAGATTACTCTAGATTTGTGAGTTTAAGCAGATCAAGCAGGAGAATTAGCAAATAAGCAGATAATAATCTTTAAAAAGAACTGCTGAAAATGCTGCTGCTGAATGACTTCCTAAAATCACAAGAAGCATAAAAGACTTTGTGCTGTTACTAGAAAATACTCTGTTTCATTAGAGTAAATTCCAGAATAGGTTTGAACACAGTTCCTCTTCCACTGAGTGCACGTGCTGTCACTGGAAACAGACAAGCAGTAAGGAAGCCAGAGCTGGGAACAGCCCTGGAGTCCCTGAGGAGCTGCAGTCACCTTCATCAGGGGACACTGGGCTTCGAGGACACCTAGTAAAAGTGTGGAAAAGTGTATTTTGGAAAGAGGCAGCAGTCCTCTTTACAACTTAACCCTCCTGTCAGTGCCTGAACAGCTGCTGAACATGAGCCAGAGTGAGCCCACATGGCCAAGAAGTCCATTGGCAGCCTTGCCTGGATCAGGAATGGTGTGGCCAGCAGGACAAGGGCACTGATTCTTCCCCTGAAACTGGCACCGGTTGGGTCACACCTCGAGTGCTGAGTCCAGTTCTGGGCTCCTCAGTTTAGGAAGGACATGGAGGGGTTGGAGCATGTCCAGAGAAGGGCAACAAGGCTGGAGATGAGGCTGGAGCACAAGTCCTGTGAGAGCTGAGGGAGCTGGAGGAGCTCAGCCTGGAGAAAAGGAGGCTCAGAGGAGATGTTATCACTCTTTACAACTCCCTGACAGGAGGCTGCAGCCAGGTGGGCTCTGCTCCAAGGTCACAAGGGACAAAACAATAGGACACTGCCTTAAGCTGTACCAGGGGAGATTTAGGCTGGACATTAGGAAGAAATTCTTCACAAAAAGAGTGATCAGACATTAGAAGGGAGGTGGTGGAGTCACAGTCCCGGGAGATGTTTAAGGAAGGACTGGATGTGGCACTCAATGCCGTGATGTGGTTGACAAGATGGTGTTGGATCATGGATTGGACTTGATGATCTCAAAAGTCTTTTTCAACCTAAATGACTCAGTGATTCTGTAGATGAGCAGGTCTGCTTGGCACTGCAACTAGAGTGGATAATTACCAGTTTCTTGTCTCTCTCTTATTGGTGGTATCGCTGTGCCAGGTTTTGCTGCAGGGCAGCTAACAAGTTTCACTTGGACAGTCTGGGCTGTTTTAATGTTTTAATAAATTCTGCCATCCCTTTGGGTGCCCAATGCATTTTTCAAAAAAACCTCTTTCAAAAACAGAAACTTGACCAGCAAAGTCCTGTTATGCTGGGCAGGCTGTGTGCTCAGCCTGCAGTGAATCCTGGGAGCAGAAGCACAAGGAAATACAGCTCCAAATCCACGTCCTCTTTCTCTTCAGGGTGTGACAAAGCTGTGGAAAAGGGAGTTGGGATTATTCAACCTGGAGAAGTCTCCAAGGAAACCTTTTTGCAGCTTCCCAGTACTTAAAGGGGGCTTGTAAGAAAGATGAGGATTGACTTTTTTAGTAGGGCCTTTAGGGACAGGACAAGAATTGATAATTTCAAACTAAGAGAATGTAGATTTAGACTAAATGTAGGGAAAATATTTTTTATTATAGGGATGGAGAAGAAGCTGCACAGATTGGTCAGAGAAGCTGTGGGTTACCATTCCCAGGAAACATTCAAGATCAGGCTGGATGGGAGTCCAAGCAACCTGAACTAGTGAAAATTGTCCCTGTCCCATGGCAGGGGGGGTTGGACTGATAGGACTCTAAAAGTTCCTTCCAGCCCAAACTATTTTATGATTCTATAAGAAAATTTTCAACACTCATGGCTATCTGCAAAGAGTGGATGAGCAATCCAGTTAGTTTATTGGCAGGAGTACAAACAAGATGACTGGCTCCTCTCTGCCTTAGACTCCTGTTGCACGCTGCCACAAGGTGACAGATCACAACCTCTGAACCTCTGTCCAAAGAGAAGCCAGAGTCCAGACTTGGGCTGAGCTGACAAGCTGCATTTCAGCAGGGGTGGCAGTGCCAGCTGAGGGGCTCCTCTCCCTATTTCTGCTCCCCTTGCTGCCACAGCAGTAAATCCTCCAGGGATGATGGAGCGAGCTTGGCAGGGCAGCCTCAGGACACCCACAGCCAGTGTCCCACCACAGTGCACCCGGGGTGCTACACCAGGTCTGGTGAGATGAGGAGGCAGGGCAACAGGGAAAAGGCAGGAAATGTAAAAGGGCAGCTGAGAGAGCCACGAATGCCCCAGATGGGATCTGCACTTACCATGCCAGGATGTGTTATCACCGGGTCCCGAGCAGTTTTCCTGCACATTGGCAGCTCCCTGGCTGAACACTGATTTCCGCTACGGTTTTACCTCCACTCACCAGGTTACCATGGAAACTTCCATGCCTGAGAAACTGGGAAGGCCAGGCTGTAGCCGGGAGAATACATAAATCAGTGAGCAGAGAGGTAAGTCAGAAACAAGCAAGGGCGTAGGAAGTGCACCTTTTTCATGAAAGCAGCACCAGAACACGTTAGAAAGGTGCTGTACACTAGCAGATGCCTCCTGCTACAGAAGCAGAGCACAGGCTGGTCAAGAAGAAGCTGAATTAAAATCTGGAGAGCCCAAGGAAGAGATAATATTCTTGCATGGAAATGTTTCATTGTACATACCATCCTAAAGTATGACCAACACCCAGCTTTCCCCAGCTTGTCCCAGACAATACTTTTATCTTTCCCTCCTTTCCTAGTAGCATAAACTAGTTTTAACCAGCATCTCATGTGGGAATAACTGTCCTGTATCTTTCTTCTTCCTACACTGTTCTCATCCCCCCTTTTTCCAACATGCTCTCTAATAAATCATAATTTGATTTGCTGCTTTGACCGAATATGTGCACGTGGGGATGCACTATGTGGTAATAATTTTTTTTCCTAAAAGTGGGAGACACAGCGCACACAAAGAAGGGGATTCTGCCTCTGTCAAATGCACAGCTGTCAGATACTAGCAGCAGCTCCAAGCAGCTCATTCACTATGGTTCAGACAAAAGTCTGGGGAAAGAGTTGTTGCAAAAGTAGATTTAATTCTTTCCCTTCTTCAGCGGTTTACCACTATACTTAATATGAAAAAATAAAAGTAGTGAGTCTGTTTCACAAATATGGTGAAATACATTACACAGTCATCTGGATTGAGTCACTGATGCTCCTAAAATAATTAAGATGCATAAAAGATTAATCTACTTGCTTAGGAAAGTACCTTCCTCTGCATACCTGACTCTCAGCTGCAGCATCTCTACATCCTTCCTGCTGGCTGGTAATCACGTGCTCACAGCATCAGCTATACTGAGCAAATCTTGGAAGCAGAAATGAGGGCTGCACTGTGAACTTAAACTACCCTGCTAAATGAATTGACCACTTCCTAGTGACCTTCAGGGAGGCAGCAGTTGCAGTGTAGTGCTCCCAAATTAAAACATGTGCTTTTTTTGTCAAGGGTAAGGCACCATGCAGCCTTACTCTCAATGATGTCTCAGGAGACTGGAGGTTAAAATTATGCCATTTGCAATTACTCTTTATAGGACATAACAGACACAGCCTGTGCTTAGACAAACAGAAAGCAATTACTTCTGTTGTTAACTAGGCCCTTTGATCACTTTGCTGCCTAACAAGTTGTTATCAGGATTTTATCAACTGTCCTTAATCCTTTCCTGGGGTGAAGCCTTATTGTTGCCCTAACAAAAAAGACAGTCTGTCTTTCCAAAATTTTCTTTTCTCATTCTGACTTTTTCATGGTGTCAAGGTTGCATGTAAGTACTGGGGTTTTCATCAGACAGGTATTTGCACAGCAAAGCTCCTGTCTGGATTTATGCACAGGCGAGTGAGAAGCAGATATTTCCATCGAAGACAAAAGGCAAATGATAGCTGGCAGTGTGGGAAAGACAGCTCACAGAGATTCCTATCATCAGGAAAGTCAATTTGCAGCAAATCACTGTGTCAGAAGAGGCAGGAGACCAGGACGGCTTCGTATGTGGAGCACCAGCATTTCTCCAGTCTAACACATGGCATTTCAATGACTCACTTTTGAAAGGACATTGAAGATCACCTTATTCTAAAGATCCTGCCACAGGGATTCTTCCTAGGTATCACACATATTTAAAAAAATCTTCATCTCTTCCCAAAATCTGTGATGTTTTCATGCTGCTCACTCCTTTCCCCCCAGTGAAATACACCATTTGGGTTTTGAAACCAGTAAAAACAGGTTTGTCAAACTGCCTGCATTGACCCATCAGACCAATAAGCTGTTCTCCCAGATCCAGTTAGAAAAAGAAATCTTTTGGAAATGAGACTTTTGATACTTTTGATACTTTTGGTGTTGCCTGTTAACATTTAGTAGCTCCAGAGCACTGGCTTCTGCTTTTTGCTTTCAGGATAACAATACTGGCAAAAACTTAATGTGAACATAAGAGTCCTTATTATCATGCTGACTATTAATAAATTATGGATATATTTTTTAAAGTGGAAAGAAGAAACAGTTTAGGAAATTCAAGTTAATCAACATATGATTAATTTTGTAACCCAAGCTACCAACTCACAGGTTTTACAGGATATCCCTGTTGCAAACAGAGACTGATATATATATTATTTCTCCATGCAACAGAAAGGACACCTTGGAGAATTTTGGCAGAGATTCTCATGGAAGAAGTTTTATATTTATCAGATGCAAAGCTGAAGCACAACAGGGACCTGGGTGTCTTCAGCAGATCCATAGGGAAGCCTTCCTGACAACATAAATTTGCATGCCCTGAGGCAGCTTTATTATTCACCAGAGGTTAGATCAGTCTCTGAGTATGGCTGGGTGGATAAAAGGCATGGAGCCACTCTGGATGTCCAATATCAGTTTCTAATGATCAAAAATACAGCTTGCCCAGTAGCATGGAAGGGACATTGACTAGAAATGGAGAAGAACCACTGCATAATTAAATTATTCTTTTTCATTTGTTCTGACAAAGATTATGAATACTGTAAAAGTCCAAACATTGCTGAATGGGTACATAGTGTTGAAGAGTTGACATTGGTGAAAAGGGTGATGGCAAATACAGGGAACAGCAGCAATTCTGCAAGAGTAAAGCACCACACTGAGGAACACTTCCAAGTGAAAAATCAAGTTCTAGAAGAACTACTGTGACCTGGAGCTCTAATTGCAAGGATTTCCCAAGCTTGCAAGATGAGAGAAATGTGTTTCATTTTCTCTCAGCTCCTTGGCACTTTCTGGTTCTTCTCTTGAGTCATCTACATTGGTTTAAGCTATTTCAGCTGTAGAAATTAAATTTATGTGCACGTTTGCTTCACATGCTATTGTCTGCTTACAGTAGTGTTTGAGTATCTTAACATTTATTTTAGATTTGCTGGTTTCACTATGTAATTGAGTGTTTGAAAGGGTGCACACTTGCTTTTTTTCAGTCTCAGAGTTCATCATGGCAGATATTCACTGTTGGCACTGTGTAATGCTTTGTTAAAGGGTCTCATTGGGGAGCAACAGGACCAGTTTTCTGGTGGAATTAGGAGTGCTACACTCTGAGGACTGAGTGGAAATCTTTGAGCCTGCAAAGCAGAGCTTGCCCAGGTAAGCTGAGAGCTCAATATGCAGGAATAGATGGGAAGTTGCCCAAGAACAGCGGGAAGAGAGAAGTGTACACTGAGAGAAGTGTAGCACTATATGAAAATTCTTCTGACTCCAAAGCAATGAAATAGAAAGTCATGTATGTTATGGATTTGATAATCTATAGTTACTGTGTTATAAAACTTGAGCACGTCCACCACATTCTTTTTTTCTGGCATTTAAACTTTTGTCTCTGAAAGCTGCCTCTTCTGACTCCTGATTAAAATCAGTAGGACTACTAAAAGACATCTCAGCAGTCTGACAATAAACTCTTAATTGAATAATGGAGATTTCAGGTAGCTTTATAATACAGGCACTAAACATTGCTGGTCATTCTCAAAGGTAGAAATCACAAATTTTATTAATAGCCTTTCACCATCAAGCCCAAGTATCTAATGAGATTTCACTTCAGTCCCTAAGTTAACGCTTCCAATTTTTTGGAAAGCATCACCTTCCTAAATTCTCTTCAACAAACCAAGAATTGATTGACCATATAGCTAAGCTGTTCTCTGTCTTAGAGAACATTTAAACCAGGTCTGAGCTACAGCATAGGAAGTGCCTGGAGCACACAGCCTGTGCTGGTGCTGCAAACAGCTGCTAACATCTGCAGCCCCACTTCTGTTTATTCTGAATTCTGTGAAAAAGGGACGAATGTGGAATGGAAACACAACGTCAACCATAATGGCTAATGGCCTCCAGCTGCTGAAGCTGACCCAGCATCCCAGCTCATGCCCAGCAGCACCTAATTTTTCAATGTGCATGTTCTTGTGGACAAGTTTAAAAGGTCAGAGGGTTACACTAGGGTGAAAGAAAGTAATCCTACGCCTCAGGAGGAGAAGCGCAATATATTTTCCAGGGTTAGAGTCAGAGATTTTCTGACTGAATTCCTGAGGATGTAGCACCTTGTATCCTCAAGGATTCCATAAAAAGTCCACTTTCTTTCATGACCAAAATTGTGGTGATTAGGAGGCCTCATATATGTGCAACTCAAAAATATGAAGCAAAACACTATTCATTATCAAAAAGTCAGTATGTTTTAGAATAGTTGCTAGAGGAATCACTTTTTCATAAAACCCTACTGGAATGTTGCTTCCCATAGGGTTTCCCTGTAAAAACAAAAATTACAAATAAAATCAATTTAGATTGATGTAAAACCATTTGAATTCCAGTTTCAAGTGATTTCCCCTCCTCCCTTTTCTTGCACAGGTACAACTGAATGCAAAAACTGTACTTGCTGCTGCCTCCTCAAGATTTATCTGTTCTCCTTTTGGTGCATGGATTCTCCCACTCCCTCTCTAGTGTATCTGGTGGGGCATTGAAAAAAAGTAGATCCTTAATCCTGAATCCTAAATCCTAAAATAGGTTGGATGGGGCCCTGAGCAACCTAATCTAGTGGGTGGCCCCAAGGTGGGGCACTGGATGGTGGTGGTAGTTGGAAAAAAATGATCTTTAAAGAGCCTTCCAACCCAAACCATTCTATGCTTCTGTGATTCTAAATGATAGACTCCTGGAGGAGTATCCTGGATTATAATCATTATATCAAATTATCAGGTCAGAAGTATCACATTCAGTGACTGACAACCTCTAGTTACAGACACCATCATCTCCGCTCCCTTGGAGTTTCCTCAGTTACTCTCCTCAATAATTTATGTTTAATCAATAATGGAAAAAAACAGTGCTACAAAAGCTCGCAATGGCATTAGGCCATCTAGTAATTTGCAGACAACAGCAAAGGTGCAATGATACTGTAATATCTGCTTCTGTATGGGCTTGGCATAAATAGCTGCTGAAGGGCAAAATCCGTGTGGAGGCATAACCACAACATCATAATTCATGCTAAAGCTCAGCTAAAATGCATCCACATTATTTTATTGGAACATTGAGTTCCTGGATTATGTGACTTAAACGGGAGAATTTTCTGCTTTTTTGAAAAATATCTTTAAAATAAGTAAGAGCAGGGTCTAATTCTGGTTTAGTCTCTTCTTCGTGTTGACATCTTTTCTTTGGGTTATTTTCAGGGGTTTTCTTCCCTCCTCCCTACCTGGTCCTATCTGTACCCCTAATAATGGGAAATACAATTCAATCTCAGCTTACAGACACCAAAGACAAAAAGGGAACTGGAGATGAAGTGGAAATTATTTCCAAGCGCACCACAGAGCAGGGATTGTCTTATTAAATGCCAATTCACAAAGATGTTTACTTGTCTGCTTTTTGCGTTTCCCCATCAAAACAATGTAAGAGTTTTGGATTACCTGTCTTTATAGTTCTAAAAGCAGCTAAGTAGAAAGCACTTAAAACTGAACTCTCAAAAACAAGTTTAAATAATGTATCTTTAAAATATTTCAATGTCAGGATCAATGCCAGTTAAGGTTCATATAATTACTGAAAGGGACATCTCAATGTCATTGCCATAGTCACAGAATACCTCCTCATTCTTGTTTAGGTCCGGCTTTAGTCAATTTTTTTCCACAGGCATCAGTTTCCACTCATTCCCACAGGTCTTTAATCAGCAAAACACTCACAGTTAAAGAGATGGTCTTGAAACTGTGGTGCAAGCCCTTAAGTAAGGTAATCTGGCCTCTTTTGCAGCTGCTTCCCAGAGAGGTTTCAGCTCAGCTGTAGTCTGAGCAAATCCTCAATCAGAATTTCTGCTTGCAGTTGCACTGATATTATTAATCCTGATTTTTTTTTAGAAGACACTATTTAAACCCCTCATGTCTGTTATTTTTAATAAGCTTCTTTTTTTGTGGTTTGTTGTTGTTGTTATTGTTTGCATTGCAGTGGCCAAAGTTGTTGTTTGCCCTTTTCAAGGGCCTTTTCAAGACCTTTTTCTTTACGTTTTATATTTATATTATTGATT
>WEZZ01011778.1:0-13988 GCA_013400585.1 Chloropsis cyanopogon | reverse complement strand
GGGACAGTGTCAGTGTTCCTGTACAACAGGAAGAGAGGGCTGGACTTTTCCAGCCAAATGGATTCCATGATTTTATGAGTGAGAGGAGTGGGGGAGCACCAGAAAGCAGAGAGAAGCCCTGGAAAGACTTGAATTTTAGCCAGCTGCAGGTAAACAGGCTGAGGGAGAAATGCACTGGGGAGGGTGGCTGGGCTGGCAGCTCCTGGGGCCAAAGGCTCAATCTGATTTTGGGGTGTAGAGCAGAGCAAAGGGCTGTTTGGAATAGCTGAGCACCCATCCCAGAGGATAGAACAGCCTGCCAGAGGATGCAATTCTGCCCTGGCACAGGTGCCCAGAGCAGCTGGGGCTGCCCCTGGATCCCTGGCAGTGCCCCAGGCCAGGCTGGACAGGGCTGGGAGCACTCTGGGATGGTGGGAGGTGTCTCTGCCCATGGCAGGGGTGGGACAAGATGCTCTTTAAGGTCCCCTCTAACCCAGATCATTCCAGGATTCTGTGACAGCCTCTGATAAAACCCTGCTGGAAGCCCAAGCAAGGGCAGGAAAGGAGGTCACTGGTGGAATCTGGAGTGTGCCAGGGGATGTGGCTGGATCCCTGCGCAGGGCAGGGGGATGTGCTCCATGGCAGGGCGAGGGCTCTGCCAGCCACAGCCATTCCCGTGCAGCCACCAAGGAATGCTGCAGCCAAGGCTCTGGGAAGAGTGAGGAGAGCAGGGTGGAACACGGAGAGATTGAGAAAGAGGTGGAACAGGATTTGTGGCTGCCGGGGACAGCCGGGCAGCAAGATAAGGGATAAGAGGTGACCAAATTAACCTAAAGGACCCAAAAACGAAAGGATCTGCCCTGTCCCCAGGCAGGACACCGGGACTGAGGTGAGCACAGGGAACACCTGGCTGGGGAACCTGGAGAGCACAGGGACAGCAGAGCTGTGGGACAGCAGAGCTGTGGGACAGCCCCCAGCCCAGGTGTGCCCTGCTGCAGGCCAGGTGCCGGCGGGAGGGCGGGGCCGGCCCGGAGTTACCGGTGTTGGAAGAAGCCCTCCAGCGCCTTGCAGACGGTGAAACGCTCGGGCGGGGTCAGCAGGTGCTCCAGCTGCTGCGTGAACGTCCTCCCCTGGATCTTGATGCTAGAGGGGAGAATCTCTGCAACCCACTGCAGGGAGGTGAGGGCCGAGGAGCTGCTCGGGGGCTCGGCAGAGTCAGAGTCTGCAAAACAAATATTCCATCTTTCCTCGGTTTCTCTTGAGGGCAGTGGAGCAGAGTGAGTGCCACGGGCTGTGTGCCTCCAAGTGGGTCAGGTCGGATGGGGTTTGGAACAGCCTGCTCTGGTGGAAGGTATCCCTGCCCAAGGCAGAGGGGTGAAATAAGATCATCTCTGAGGTCCCTGGCAATCCAAACCATTCCAGGCTGCTCTGTGGAGCGGGGAGCTGCTGGGGATGGTCTGGAAATGAGCTGGGGCACCCCAGGGCTGCTAAGGTGGGGCTGAGGGGAGTCCCCTGCTGCTCCAGGGGGTACAGCCAGCCTGGCTGCCAGGTCTGCACATCAGGGAGCAGCACCCCAACTGCACAGGGACCTCCCCAGAGCTCGGGGCCAGCGCTGTGCCCGGGGGTCCTGCCCCCCACGGCAGAGCCCCAGGCAGCCCCAGCTCTCATCAATCATTGATTCCTGCAGCGGGACAAGGATCCTGCCCAGCACAGCCCGCGGGGTGTGCGCAGCCACCGGGATGCGCGGGGTCGGATTACCGCAGGCAAGGACAGCACACACCGCACGGGAAGGACATCGAAGGGACACCGAGGACAGCCACGCAGCAGGACGAGCCCTCCTGGAGGGCGGCCAAGCCTGAGATCCAGCCTGATCCCACAGAGCGAGGGGAGAGGAGCATCGCCCCGGGCAGCGCGTTAAACCTGCTCGGCCCGTGGGGGCGCCGGCAATTCCCTCCTGAGGCAGGAATTCGGGAGCTGGCGGGGCTCCTGCCCTCCAGAGCCTCCTCCCTGCACCCTTACCGTTGGAGAAGTTGACGATGCCCTCTTCCACCACCAAGGTGGGCATGGCCCCGCTGCCCTGCAGCATCGACACCACCTTGTCGTGGGAGCAGTTCCTGCGGGCACAGGAGAGCCCGGTCAGAGCTGCTGCGGCTCCAGGAGGGCAGGGAGGGCACACGGCCGGCAGCTGCCGCCGTTTATCCTGGAAAAGCCTCCTGGTGCTGCTCAGAGCCAGAGGGGCTCGGGCCCCGCTGTGATCCCCTGCATTCTCTCCACCTTTGCTCGGTTTTCCCTGCGCTGCTCAGGGAGGAGCCTCCCGAGGGAGAGCCTGGACCCTGCCCCAGAAGTGGGCTCCCCGCTCTGCCTGCAGCCAGGAACAGCCACGGGAATGCCCGTGGCCACCCTGAGGAGTGTCATGGCACAGGAAAGCAGAGCTAAGCTACACCCAGACCCAGAAAATGATTTTTCCTTTAAATAACACAGCGCTGCAGGTCTGTCCTCGCCTGTCCTAATTCTGCACGAAAAGAAAATGCAAGGTGAATATATATAAAGTGTAATTTTGGAGGTGAAAAAAAATCTTGGGATGCCCTTGGAGAAGGGTATGGGCCAGGCTGGGACAATGCCTGCCAGAAACACGGCTCAGAGGACAATCCTCAGCCCGGTTCCTTTTCTCTGGCAGTGCTGCATCAGCCAACAGTTTGCTGGATCAGCTGAAACGTGAGAACCTGAGCCCTGACAGAAGCAGCATCGGTTTAACCTTTAAATATTCATCACTGTCCCTTGTCCTGTAGCCTCCTGTAACCCTTTGCTCTTGGTTTTTATGCAGACACCCCCGAGGACACAGGGGCTGCTGCCCTGCTCTGCTGAGGGGCACGAGTCCCTCAGGTCCCGTTGCTTTGGAGCACAAACACCACACAGAATTTACTCCTGGGTACAAATGGGATTCCCACGCGGCTCTAAGCTCATCACCCGGCCCTGGGTGCCCTGCACAGCTCCTACCTCATGTCCAGGCCGTTGAGGAACAGGATCCTGTCTCCAGCTTTGAGGGCAGCCTTCTCCGCCGGGCTCCCTAGAGGCACACGGACAAAGGGGTTCAGCTGCAGCACCTGGCTGGGGTGGAGCTCCAGGGACACCCCCAGGCAGGGCACCCCCTGCACCTGGCTCATCTGGGTGGGCTGGGGCCGTTCACCCAGCTGGGTGCAGCACCCAGCCCGCCCTGGGAGCGCTGGTGTCACCTCAGGATCACCACTGAATGATTTCCCACTGTCAAAGCAGGGACTGGGTAAAGCCAATCTAAATTGTACCAGAGATGTGATTATTCCACAGGAAAAACTCCATCACCGAGCCTTGGCAAAGTGCCTCTTGCTCTTTTCTAGCAAACAGCACTCAACATTTCAAGCTCAGACCAGAGATCAGCGAGTGATGCCCCAAATCTCCTGCTCTTACCTGGCAGGACAGACTCGATCCACACCGGGGCATGGCCACGGAGCGTGAAGCCAAAGCTCCTGTTGCCTTTATAAACTCGCACAGTTCTGTGGGTGAGAACACAAACAGCATGGCAGAGCACAAGATCCAGCCTTGTTTCCTTCTCCAGCCCCTCCCAACCCTGCTAGCCCAGTTCTCCTGAGTGCCCAAGTCCCCAATGCTCCCAGTGTCCCCACAAGGTCCCTTTGATACCAAAGTGTCATTCAAATGTGGTTTAAAGTGGAATATGGGATAAATACACAGATTTAAAGAATATATTTATGTATAAAAGCTAAAAATCACCTGGTTGCAACCCCCCATGGCAGGGAGTTGGAATTGGATGATCTTTAAGGTCTCTTCCAACCCAAACCAGTGTGTGATTCTTTATTACAGAGCATTAGAGACACAATGTGGTTCAGGGAGCAAAGGTCTCCCAGGCTGATGAGAGAGGAATTCAATTCCTCTAGGAAATTTTGGAAGGAGCATTAGGAAGTGTCCCTGCTGGGAGGCTGATTGGAGCTGGGAGCTGTTCCTGCAGGGAGCTGGGGGAAGGCAGCATTACCGAGACCATTTCCAACCGGCGGGATCCTGAGCTGCCAGGGAGGGACACTGGGCTGGGAGCGGATTTTGGACAGGTCACAGGGAAGGGCAGCCTGGCAGGGAGGTGGGCTGGAGCCTGGGTGCCCCAGCCCCTGCTCTGCTGCTGGCTGGGGCAGGGCAGGGCCCGCAGGGGGCTCGGGGAGCTCGGTGCCCTCGGGGCGCTGCGCTCCGGCCATCTGGGCACCGGCAGGGAAGTGGGTTAATCCCCCTGCCCCGGGGATTGTCCCGCCCTCCTCCCGCAGCCTCGAACCCTGANGGCGCTGCGCTCCGGCCATCTGGGCACCGGCAGGGAAGTGGGTTAATCCCCCTGCCCCGGGGATTGTCCCGCCCTCCTCCCGCAGCCTCGAACCCTGACACCTGCTGGGGCAGGGCAGGGCAGGGCCGGGACGGACTCAGAACCGGGGAATCTTGGGGTCAGAAAAGACCTTTCAGGTTATGAAATTCACTGCCGAGCCAGCAGCACCCCCGCGTTCGCCCCTGAGCCTCGAGTGCCACGTTCACCATTTCCCCAGCACCTCCAGGAGCGGGGGCTCCACCGCTGCCCTGGGCAGCCTGTGGCAATGCTTGACGACCCCTGGTGTGGGGGAATTTCCCTGATATCCAAACTAAACCTCCCCTGCTGCACTGGAGGCCTTTCCTCCCATCCTGTCCCTTGTCACCTGGGAAAAGAGACCAACCCCAACCTGGCTCCAGCCTCCTTTCAGCCTGCTCTGTGCCCGGGCACCCCAAATCACAGGCGGGCACCCCGAATCACAGCTGGGCATCCTGAATCACAGCCGGGCATCCCGAATGACAGCTGGGTACCCCGAATCACAGCTGGGCATCCCGAATGACAACTGGGTACCCCGAATCACAGCCGGGCATCCTGAATGCTGCTGGCACAGCCGGGTACCCCGGATCCCGCTGGCACAGCTTCCATCCCACCCAGCAAGGAGCAGACATCCCCTCTCAGCCTGAAGTGCCACCCCAGCTCCTCACACAGCTCCTCCAGCCAGCCCCGCAGAGCTGAGGGGACACAGAGAGTGCCCCGGAGCTGGGATAAGGGGCACAAATCTGCCCAGCCTTCCAGAGGGAGAGGTCTTTGTCCATCCCGATCCCGGGAGAGCTCCACTCCGAGTGCCCCTCCCGCACCCCATTCCGCCATCCACCCGCGCAAACCCGGCAGAGGTGTCACCTGCGGGCAGCCCCCGAGGCCACATTGCTGGTGACGAGCGAGGTGGTTTTGCGCAGGCTCTTGCTGAGCTCCTCGTGGCTGCGGGGCACGGAGCTGGCGCGGGTGGACACGAGCAGCCGCTCCTGGTGGTCCTCGCTGCGGCTGCGGCGCAGGCGGTTGCTGTGCTCGCTCTTGGAGCGGCAGAGTTTGCTGATGAGGCTCTGCGACACCACCTCGTCAAAGCGCTGCCGGTGCTTCTTGGGGATGAAAATCCTGGGGAAACGAGGCAGGGGACGAGAGTGAGGAGCGGGGCCAAGGCTGCTGTGGCACGGAGCTGCGGGTCCGGGCGCGCCTGGAAGGGAAAGAGCTGAACTCCTCGTGTGTGCGTGGCCTCGGTCCTCGCAGAGCTGGGAACGCCGGGGCTGGGGACACCGGGGGTGCTGGGGACACTGGGGGTGCTGGGGACACCACGGGGGTACCAGCTGTATCTCTTGCCCCAGNCACCGGGGGTGCTGGGGACACTGGAGGTGCTGGG
The DNA here is from genome assembly GCA_013400585.1 of Chloropsis cyanopogon. Lineage (NCBI taxonomy): Eukaryota > Metazoa > Chordata > Aves > Passeriformes > Irenidae > Chloropsis > Chloropsis cyanopogon. The sequence goes on along the minus strand of WEZZ01011778.1, from coordinate 8,259 downwards.
GGCACCAGCTGTATCTCTTGCCCCATCCCCTGCAGAGCTCAGCTGGAGCAATAATGTCAGACCCCTCCTCCAGACCCACTTCTTCTGGGACCCCCAAAACGCTGCTCCCCATCTCCTGCCCCAGGCTCTGCTCCCCTGGGCTCCAGCCCTGAATATTCCCCCGCTCCAGCCCCCTCCACAGCCAGGCAGGAGCCTCGTGCCCCTTGGGCGATGATGGAGCTGCAGGGACGGGCACGGTGATGCCGCAGGCAAGGGGACACCCCCGGGAACTCGCTCTGTTTGGGGTCACCTCCCTCTGCCTGGCAGGAGCAGCCAAGTGGCCTGTGTGCCCATCAAGGACCCCCAGGACCCTGAGAGGGCGCACGGGGAGTGCACAGCAGGGTCCCAGGAGGGAGGGAGGGAGGAGGCACCGCTCCCACCTGGGCCGGGGTGAGCTCCACAACCTCGGGAGACACTTCATCCTTTCCTTTTCCTTCTGCCGCCACAGCAGCCAGACCCCGACACCTGCTCACCTTCCCCTGCACATTTAGGGGCTTCTGGAGGAGCTGTCATCTCCGGGTGTTTCTATAGCAACTCCTGCAGCTGCAGCCGCTCCTCGGGCAGAAGCAGCTCGGGAGGTTCGGCAGCGCAGCCTCGTCGGCGCCCGGCACCTCGCGGGTGTGAGGACACGGCCGGTGTTACCTCAGCCTCGAGGGGTGTGAGCTCACCCCCGCCTGCCTGGGGACCTCGTGTCCCACCGGAGCAGGAACTGGGCCAAACTGGTGCCAGAGGACCCAGAGAAGCTGCTCCGAGGGGCGGCAGCAGCGGGACACAGCTGGGGCTGGCAGGGGATCCCACAGGGCTCCCTCGGGCAGCTTCGCCAAGGGAACACAAAAACCTGGGTGGAGACAGGGGAGGAGAGGCCTCAAATCCCAAATCTACCGGGGCCAGGATCTCTCTATTTCCCCCAGCCAGAGGCAGAACTCAAAACAAGAGCTGGCGCAGGAGAAGAGAGACCACGAGCCACCCGAGGCTGGCAGATGCTCACACAGAGCATCTGGTGACAATTTAAAATAAATATTGCATTGGTGCAATTCACAGGCGATTTGTGATTAGGCAGCGACTAAAAAAAGAGTAAAATCGTGCTAATAAATAAATAGTTCACCCTGTGGGGCAGGGGAGGATATGAGTCCCTCAAGCCTTTGCCCCGGGCTGGGCACCCACCAGGGAGAAGTCCGGGTTGCTGACAGGCAAAATGAGCACAATCCCATTTAATTGGCCAAATTACATCGGCCCTGCTCGCTCCAGCAGAGCTGTCCCACTTTGCACGAGCCTCTGCTCAGCACTGGGCTGAGGAGCTCAGCTCCAGGCCCAGCCCAGGACCCGGCACTGGCACTGCCCCGGGACTGGCTCGGTGCTGGGGCACAGCAGTGCCCGGACAGGAGAGATCTGAGTGACAGCTACGAACAGTCCCACCACAGCAGGCACAGCAGCTCCCGTGGCTGCTCCTGCCGTGTCCTGCCATCCCACAGGATAAACCTGGCTCTGGCCACTGGCACGGCACCGAGGAGCAGCCCCCAGCTGGGGCTTCCCTCTCCCAGCAAACCCCACCGGGATTCAGGGAGCGTGGGTGTGCCCACCCGTGTGTGCAGGTCAAGCAGGGGCAGGGTTGTACAGTGCTGGCTGAGTGCCTTCTGCTTCCTCCTTCTCCTCCTCCTCCTCGGGCACTCCAGGTCAGCCCTAGCTCTGTCTCCTGTTGGAGAGGGGATGGGAAAGGCACCTCAATCCCTGAGCCCTGTGCCCACTCCTGTGCCCGGTGCTGCTGAGCCCCAGGGCACCTCATTCGGGAGAACTCAGTCTGCTGGAAGCCATGGCTGTGAATTCAGGGCATTTTCCAGGCCGGGAAAGGTCCCAGATGCCCCAGGCTGCTGTACCTGCACCCCACCCCCAGAGCAGCCCGGCCAGGACGGTGGCAGAGTGCCACTGTGCCCGTCCCTGCTCGGGGCTCCCCTGGGCGCGTTTGGCACCTGTCAGCCCGTGCCACAGTCCCACTGCACAGCCCCCAGGTGGGTCACTGGGCAGGCAGTCCCGTTCCCGCATCCCCCCTGGCTGGAGCTGCCTCCCCATCCCCAGCCAGCCCCTGTCCCACCCGCACACGTCCCGCACCGAGCCCCCCGGCGGCTGCTGGGGCTCAGCAGGACAGGGACAGGAGCTGTCCCCTCGGGAGGGCAGCAGGGACAGCCCCAGCCCGCCCGGGGGAAGCTGCCACAAGTTTGCTCAGCCAGGGCAGCGAGGGGACACCGAGCCTCGCTCCATCACACCCCAGCCCCGCGCCCTCATCCCCCCACAGTCCTGGGGAGAGACAGAGCAGCCCCAGACGGGCTCTGCCCACCGCTCCCCGTCCCAGCTGCCCCCCCGAGCTCCGCCCGGCTCTCCCGGCAGCCGGTGCCGCGGGCAGTGGCAGGGCTGCNGGAGCGGCTCCACCATCGGCCGGAGCCCCGCTCGCCTCCGCCGGGCTCCAGCGCTGCCCTCGCTGCCCGCCTCTGCCCCGGCTCGCAGCCACCAGCGCTCCCTCTCCCCCCAAAAAATCTGCAGGCGCTGGGATTTCCAGCTGGAACGATCTCGTCGCTCCTCAGAAAGGAGGGCACGGCTCGGCGCCGAACTCCGGGGGGATGGCTCCCTGGTGCTAATTAGTTGACTTCTGAAGTGCTTGTGTTTAAATTACGTGCTGCGGGAAGGGGTGAGAAACCTTAAAGGCAAACGGCAGCGGGGGTGCGGGGTTGGGGTGGAGCTGCCAGGCTGGGCCGGGACCAGGACCAGGACCAGAGTCATGGCCCAAACCCCACATGGAGCATCCTTTACCCCCAGGGTGACACAGCAGCGCCCTTCAGTAGGAATAAAAGAGAAATCCCTTCTTTAATTTAAATAACGCCATCTTTTAGCACATCGCTGGTGTTTGATGGAGAGGATGTGAAGCTTCCCAGAGCTGCCAACATCACACACGATCTCCAGGTAGCAGCAAAGGGAGGAGAAATGAAAAACGCATGGTTTAGCCCCAAAACAACCAGCAAAGACCTGACCTTGAGTCTGTCGGTTGTGCAGAAAAACACGTCCCGGGGTGGATTAAAACACTGAGCTACACTTGGATTATGTCTGAACTGTGCTGTGGAAAGCACCACCGGTCCTGAACAGCCCTGCTGGTCTGGCTCAAGGCTAAAATCTGAGCGTAAAGCTCTCACAGGCTTCACCCCACAGCAGGAATTCTGCTTGTGAGCCCCAAATGCTCGAACCTCATCTACCCGTGTGTGTGGGACGGGGACACAGCCCGGGGACAGCCCAAAACCCCCCGACAGCTTTTGGGGAGGGTCACCCTCTCCTGACAGATCCCTGCTCCGGCTCCATCCATCCAAGAGTCCCCCGGAGCAGAGGCACACCCGTGCCCTTCTATCAGCACCCCAGGTGTCCCAAATCCAGTGTCCCTGAGCCCAAACCACGCCGTGCCCCGTGATCTGGTGGCTTTGTCCTTGTCCTGGCAGGGACAGGCGGTCCCACAGCTCTGGGGACACCGAGACCTTCAAAGAAACGCCCAGAAACGCTTTTCCTTCAGCTCCACTCTGCTTGCCCGGTTTTCTTTAAGACACTGGAAAACTCATCCTAAGCAACCACTTCCCCAAATAAAAGTTGTGACTCCAGCAGGGCGCAGGCGGGCCGGGCTGATCCCATCTGCATCCCAGCCGGAGTTTGATTTGCCAAGGGGATTTAATCTCCTATCAGGAGATTTCCCACCGAGGCATTTTGGTCGTGACCTATTTGAACTCCGCCAATAAAAAAGGAACTCGCTCCCAATTGTCTCACTGGCGACACGTTTTGTTCCCTGCTGCCCTAATTCCCCTTTTTTTGGGCAGTTGAGCATATGCTGGGCCATCAGATTAGGGATTTATTTTTTTTAATGGAAGCAAACAAGAGCTGCTTTTCCTCCATTACCATCCTGTGATGCAGGTGGTTTTCCAGCGGGAATTTCGGGACCGTGGGCAGGAGGACAGCGTCCGTGTCAGCACCAGGGACTCGGGGGGTCTCTCCTGCTCCACCCACATCCAAAAGAGCTGGGAAGCTCCCCCAGCCTTGGAGAACTGGGCACGTGGAGGGGCTTGAGAAGCAGGGAAGCAGCACAATCCATAATATATAAATCCTAATGGCTGAAATGAAATTTCTCATCCAGCGCCGGTCACAGATGGCTGGAGCAGTTTAATACAGGAGCACGCCAAGCAGTTTTATTGCCGTGAAAAACAAGCTGAGACAAATATAATTGTGTTGGGAGCGCTATTAACACGGGCTCGGAGGAATTTCTCCCGTAATAAGGGAGCCCCCGATGGGCAGGGATTGCAGCCGTGCCAGGGATCAGGGGGGCTGCGGTGGGAGCGGGCTCAGCCCAGCCCGGCTCGGCTCGGCTCGGCTCAGCCCGGCCCAGACCAGCCCGGCACGGCACGGCACGGCCCCCTCGGCTTTTCCCCGGGAGCAAACGGAGGGAAAGCAGAGCAGTGAAGAACAAACTGCCCCAAACTGTCCCACCCGCAGCCCTGAAGCACAACGCGACTCACGGGAGACCCAAGCCAACATCTCTCGGTCCGAACAGAGCCAGAGCTGTCCCCTAAGGGCGAGGGGCGGATCACACACATCCCCGTCCCCCTGGGGGATCTGAATTTCCCCCCAGTTCCACTGCAAACAGATGTTTTTAACCCCTAAACGGTGCGGGTTTTTTTAACCCAAACCTGGCACGGCATCACCGGGAAAACACGCGCTGCAAAGGGACACGGTGAGCGAGTGCCACAGCCTGGGTGACACCGAGGAGGAGCCCCCGTGTCCCGCCCGGCTCCGAGGGTCACTCCCGCCCCCAGAGCCCGGGATGGGCTGGCGGTGGTGGCGGCAGCTCTGCCCTGGTTTGAAAGCAGCCCAGAAATCAGAGCAGCACCAGGGGACCCCCAGAGACCCCCAGAGACCGCGGCCGGCCCGGAATAACCCATCCGCTCCCCGGCCCGAGCGGGGCACGGGCATCCCCGGGACGGGGGGCAGAGGGGACGAACCCCGCGGTGCCCGGGCCAGCCCCGCGCTCCGGTGCCGCAGGTGATGGAAAAACCCAAATTCGAGCCTCCCCCTCCTGGCGGAGCCGCGAGCGGAGCAGCTCCGAGGCAGCGCGGGTGCTAAGAGTTAATTAACTTCCAGCACAGCTCGTTTTCGCAGTGCCAGGGGCTGCCACGCTCCGGAACGAACCTGATTTAAACCCGTTTCCCTCAGTGCCAGCGAAGGTGCGCTCGCTACTCACCCGAGACAGCTCATCTTCCCCCCCGGCAGCCGGATCGCAGCATCCTGGGGCAGAACTGGCGCCGTGCGCTCTGCCCGCACACATCAGCCATATGGGCAGGGGATGGGAGCGGGGAGGACCCGGCACGGCACGTGCATTATCCCCGCTCCCCACAGCCGAGCGGATGAAAAAAAAAAAATGTCAGCAAATTAAAATCTGCGGGAGCTTAGTGCTGGGCAAATGGGATGAAATCCATTTGAGAGAAAAAGAAAGGGGGGGAAAAAAAAAATCCAATGGTGGGAAAGGCCGGCTGGAGGGCAGAGAAGATTTGAGAGAAAAAGAAAGTGGGTCCGTGCGCTCAGCCGGGGTCTGGGGTTACCGGAGCCGCAGCTCTTTGCAGGGAGCGCGGTAAAGCCCGGGGGGAGCCCAGGGAGGGGACAGCAGGGGAGGGGACAGAGAGGACAGCCGGCAGCGGCGACAGCACAAAAATAAATACAGCTGGTGCAGAGGGAAGATCCAATCAGGCCAGCGCCAGGGTCAGTGGGAGACGGGGACAGAGCGGCGCCTGGCCCTGCGTGGCAGGGGACACACGGGCATCGCCCCGGCACCCACCCCAGCCCCTGGCCGGTGGCACTGCCAGCCGGGGGGAAGTGGCTCATGCCAGCCCCTGAGGGCTCCTCGGGCGAGCGGCACGGGTGGGAGCGGCGGGGTGTGCAGGACTGTCCCCGTCCCAGGTGGAAACAGTCCCTGGAGAGCTGGGCACAGCCTCACAGGGGTGCCCCACGGTGCCAAGTCCTCCCCGGGGTGACCCCACAGGACAAGCCCCAGGACGCTCGCTGGGTCAGGGCTGACAGGCTCCTCTGCCCAGACTGCACCCAGGTCACTGCCCGGGGTGGCTGCCCTGTGCCCCAGGACAGCACCACGGCCACGGCAGCACCCCCACACTGCACCCACCCTCGAGCCAGCGCTGGGACCGGGTCACTCCCTGCATGAACCCCCCACGGCCCTTGCCAGCGCCGGGCGCTGCTTCAGGGCACAGGCCCCAGAGCCCTCCTCAGTCAGAGACAGACTGAACCGGCTGGAATCACCCCAGGAATCCACAGCACCCTGAATCCAGAGCTCCTGGCAGCTGCTCACCACCCTCAGTGAGAGCAAAAGCAGGGACAGCTCTGGCCTGGCAGTGAAGCCACCGGAGAGACCCCGGGCTCAGCAGCTGGGATCAGCAGCACGCCTGGCACTGCCCCCAGCACCCACAGTTGGGAAACCTGCTCTCCAAGGCACCTCTTCTATTCATTTTCTTGACTTCATTTCATTGAGATTAGACGGTAAATCTTTTCCCTGAGCTAAATATTTCATTTCCATTAAAGCCAGATTAGCTGCCAGATCCACAGCGCCCCTTGCCCCAGCCCTGGCGCTGACCTTTCCCACGGGGGCAGGGGGCAATCAGGGGCTGTGACCCCGGTTTGGGGAGCCACAACGTGCTGCTGCCCCTGGCATCACAGGCCGGGCATGGGGCAAGCTCGGGATGGCAGCACCGGCTCCAGCCACGCTCTCCTCACTGACACAGGGATTGCAGGGATGGGGACATCCTGGGGGGAACCTGCTGTGCCCCCCACAGAGGGGCTTGGGTCCAGAAGAAGATTTGGACACTTATTCAAATCCCCTCTGTGAGGGGAAGTAATCCTCTATAATTCCCCAGGGATGATGGCAAAGGGGATATCCGAGGCATTTGAGGCATTTTCATTGATCTTGCTGGGGGAAAGAATTTTCCTGAATTGTGGGTGGTGGGGGCTTATTTTGTGGTTTAGTTTGGGGTGATGGTTCAGGCCTGGCTCGGTGCCATCCATCCCTGCCCCCAGCCGGGCTGCTGGCAGGTCGGGTCCTTCCAGAATGCTCAGTGGGGACGGGACAGGCTGGACATGGGCACCTGGACAAGGTGACTGCGGGCTGACAAGGTGACAGCTGACTGTCCCCTCTGCCCCCTGGCCCTGCAGGGGTCTGTGCCTGCTGTCCCCAGGAGTGCAGAGCCCTGGGGGACCCTCAGGCAGTCCCAGCACAGAGGGGGACACTGCATGGCCAGGGACCCGAGCAGCTCCCCCCACCCTCCCCACGGCAGAGACCCCGCACGGGGACGTTGTTATGGNGGGGTCTGTGCGTGCTGTCCCCAGGAGTGCAGAGCCCTGGGGGACCCTCAGGCAGTCCCAGCACAGAGGGGGACACTGCATGGCCAGGGCCCCGAGCCGCTCCCCCCACCCTCCCCACCGGGTCACGGCAGAGACCCCGCACGGGGACGTTGTTATGGAAACTGTAATATCTGACAATTCCTCTGATTAAACAGGAATTGGAGAGCTGGGCCCGGAGCGAGGCCAGATGGAGACCTGATTCCCTAATGGCCATGGTCTCAGCCTGGCTGTAATCCCACCACGTGTCCCTGGGCCAGCCCCAGCCCCAGCTCCATCCCAGCTCCATCCCAGCCCCAGCCCCAGCTCCATCCCAGCGCCATTCCCAGCTCCATCCCAGCCCCAGCCTCGCTGCCCAGGAGCAGCAGAGCACCTGCTGCTGCACAGGGGCTCCAGAGGTGCCCGAGCCCCAGCAGAGCACTGCCAGGGCACCCCGGGGTGAGTGACCACCCCCTGGCAGCCCGGGCAGCCATGGCCCCAGCAGTGACCCCCCAGCCCCCACTGCCAGGGCTGCTGGCAGCGCTGGCCAAGCCATCGCCCGCACCAGCTCTCACCCCGCAGAACTCAGATTATTTTCTGGCCAGGCTTCTGGAGAAGCTCCAGTGGCTCTGCAGCTCATCCCATCTCCCCTCCAAATCCCAGCCAGGAATGGCAGCTGCATCCCCTGCTGCAGGCAGAGGCAGTGGGGTGCAGGCCCCCCACACACCCTGGGCAGGAGGGCACAGGGGTGCTGGGCTTAGAGGCCACCAAGCTTGGCTCAGCTGTCCCTTGGAAAGCTGGTTGGCATCTTCCCTGCAGAAC
>WEZZ01011775.1:402670-427224 GCA_013400585.1 Chloropsis cyanopogon | reverse complement strand
CCGCTCCCCTGCCCCGGCCCGTCCTGTCCGCGCACCCCGGACCCACACCCGGGACAGCCCCGCAGCCCCGGCTGCTCCAGCACCAAACCCCTCCTGCTCCCGCTGCTCCACTCCGACCCCGCCGGGGCACTCGGCCCACAGCCTCCACACCCGGTTTGCAGTTTCTTTGGCTAGACTTTACAACTACCCTGTGCCCACCGTGAGAGAGAGCGTAAGCAGGCCCCTCAATGACTCTGCTCACTGACTGCTCTGCTCCTTGTGGCCTCGTCTAAGTGACAAAAGTCCCCAGAGAATCAGCCCTGCAGAGGCTCTGACAGCTGCTGGCACTCCCAGCCAGGAGATGCTGAGAGGCTTTGGGAGGGTGGTGAGCAGCCCAGGGTGGGTGCCGCGGACAGGCCGGATGCCACCGAAGGGACACTGGAGCAAGCTGTGCGACAGAACCCAAAGACAAGTTCCAGGGAAAGGCTGCTCTGTCCACACCAAGACAAGGCCTCACAGGCCCAGAAAACATAAAGTCTTTTGACTTTACCCTTGAGTTGGCAACAAGGTCAAAAGCCAAGGGATTGTGCCCGCCTCCCTCTTCGCCTGACCTCCTTCTGTGCTCCCGGCACCATGCCCTGCGGGCTGCAGAGCCTGGACACTCCCCACAAGCTGCCCACAGGGAAACACCACTGTCTGATCTGGCAGCGGTTTGCTCAGCTTCCCTTTGCCAAAATGGAACCATTTCCCATCCCAGGACAATTCAATCTCTGCCTCTTCCAAAGCTCATTTCCTAGAGATCAAAAATGTGCACTCCTGTCCCAGTGAAGGTACCGTGCCATTCCAGGGAGGGGGACACCCCCTGACTGCCCAGGCAGGCTGGAGAAAAGTGATGCTGGTGTGGAACAGAGACTCCCTCTGAGGCATCTTCCTGATACAGCCTGGCAGAGACACCCAGGAGGACATGGAAGTGGATATGGATAGTGAAGAGAGCATGGAAGTAGATGTAGAAGAGACTGTAGAGGAGATGGAGGTTGATGAGGTGGAGGAGCTGGAGGAGATGATGGAAGTTAATATGGAGGAAGAAATGGAGGACATGAAAGTTGATGAGGAAGTTGAGGAGGAGCCCATGGTCCTGGGATGAGGATGGAGCCCCGGCAGCAGGACAGGCAGGTGCTGGCCATGCTCTGCCACAGGCAGGGTGGGTCCCCTGCTGCCAGGCTGGGGCTGGGCTGGGTGGCCCCGCTCAGGGACACGGTGCCCAGGGGCTCTGGATTGTGGTGGCACAAGCACCACCCTGGCCTGCCCTGTGCTTGCTTTGGGGCACACCAGCCCCGTCCCAGCGCCTGGGGCCGGCTCCCAGCCCAGCTGGGCTCAGTGCTGGTGGCAGAGTCCCGCTGTGCCAGCGTGTGCCAGCCTGGGGGCACAGGGAACAGCCCTCAGTGGCCCCGTGCTGCTTCCTTCTCTTCCAGAAATGACGGAGATGATGGACACAGTCCCTTCTGTATATTTGTTCTATAAGCTGTAGTTAGGTTCTTCTGTAAATAAGTTTCTTAGATTGCAATTGCTATCTAGGTCCTTTTACTGTAAATACACTTCACAGATTGTTGTTATAAAGATTATTATAATGTAAATATGTTCTGTAGTTCATTGTTGTTGCTGCTCCTCTGTAAATAAATTGTCCTTGTTTGTCACACGCCAGCTCTCTTTGCATTTCCTTTGGGCATAGGCAGCATTTGCAGAGCTGTGGTTTCCACTTGCTCTGGGTTCCTGGGGCTGGAGGTCCCTTGGGGTGCTGGCACGGCCACCCCGGGGCTGGGGGTCCCTGTGCACAGGGGTCCCACTGACGGGTCACACTCTCCCTGCAGTTGCTCTGCTCACATTTGGTGTCTGTGGGGGCAAATCCCAGCGCGGCCTGGCCCGTGGGAGCCCATGAGGGAGCAGGGCCGAGCCTGTGTGGTCCTGCAGAGCCTCAGGCACGGCTCCTCCCCTCGTGTCTCCGGTGCTGTGACAGCTGCGCTGGCTGCGGGCACCCCCGCCCCCAGGCACCCCCAGGGCTGCAGGGAGTCCCAGTACTGGGGCCTCTGGCTTTGCCCCAGGCTCCGGGAAGCCTCGGAACAATCTGGGCTGTGTGGGCACCCCAGGGTGCTGCAGGCCCGGCCTCAGCTGCAGGGAGCCAGCGTGGCACGGCTGCTGTGTCCCCATGGGCTGGGTTTGCTTGGGAGCCGGTGCTTGTGGGAGCACAGGGAGCTCCGAGCTGAGCTGGCCATGGATCCACAGCCTGGGCTGGGGGCCACGGCAAGGGGAGCCCTGGGATCTGCTCCTGACAGATCCCTTCAGACTCCACAAGGAGCTGCCACCAGAGCAGGACTGCCCAGTGCTGGCTTCATTCCTTTCATTTTCTCTCTCAGCATCCAAGCACACTTAGCTCCTCTCCAGGGATAACACAAAATTCCTCGCTGGTGCCCATGAAGCTGCAGCCCCTCCTGGGCTCATCCCTGCCCCAGCTCGGGGGTCCTGAGCACGGGAAGCACCTGGAGCTGCTGGAGGGAGTGCAGAAGAGGCCCTGGAGATGCTGTGGGGGCTGGAGCTCCTCTGCTCTGACGAAAGGCTGAGAGAGTTGGGGTGGCTCAGCCGGGAAGAGAGAAGGCCCCTGGCTGGGGGCTGGGCATGGCGGTGTCCCTGGGCACTCATGAATCTTGGCCCAGCCCTCTCCTTAAGGAGAAAAAAAAAAGGAAAAAAACATTAAATGAGCAAAGAAAAGGGGGAAATGTGTTTATTTGTGTATCAAGAAATTGGGGAGAAAAACTGAACCAGCTGTCCTCAGGCCCTTTGTGTGATGCAAAGCACAGACACAATAAATCCAGGTACTCATTGGCTGTGGAATCCCCGTGTTTCCTTGGAGGCCAGCGCTGGGCACAGCCAGATGCCTGTGTTGGGGACACCAGCCCCGAGGGCTCCAGGGCTTTCCAAGGTTTGGGAGCATTTTTCCTCCAGCTTGTTTTCCTGCTGGCAGGTGAAAAGCTCCCAGGCCATTTCCACTCTCCCAGGCAAGGCATCAGAGGGGTTTAATGTAAGTTGTGTCTGTCTTTGCACACAGCCATAAACTAATCAAGGAAAGCTGAACTCCTGGTAAAAATCATTGGATCACTTTGGACTTCAGGCTTTAATTTTTATCAAGCTTTGATTTTTCATCAGGATTTAATTTTATTCAGATCACCTGACTTTCAGGAGATACACCAAGCTTTCATTTTTATCAGACAGGAGCTGCTGGTGGAAGCTCGATGTGCTGATCATGGATGGGTTCTGGTGAGGGTGGTGGGCCTGAGCCTCACTGCATTCCCTGGCTCAGACAAGCTGTTCTTGGTCCGAGTGTCCTGAACCAGAAGCCTGATGAGGAGAAAGGCTTATGGGAAAACAAGTTTCAATAAAACCTCAGAGTGCTAGTTATAAATGTTGGGAAGAGGTGCTGAATATTCCTTGCTCCCCAGGTAAAGCTAGAAGAGTCTTTTCAGCATGGAGCTGAGAATAATCCAGCAGGTTGGCTGGAGAAGAGGATGATGCCCAGACATGGACCCTGCCCACCAAGGCAGGGGAGGACCATGCCCCCACACCCCATGAGGAAACCCTGGTGGCTGTGCTGACCTTCTGCCAGGATTCCCTGGGGCTGCCCTGCCTGAACCTCCCTCACCTGGCTGTGCTTGTCCTGCCTCCATCCTCCTGTGGCTGTGCTCCCAGAGGGGGGTTTGTGAGGGGCTGTTGGAAAAGCAGATTAATGAGTGAGATGTTGAGAATGAAACCAATCCAAATCCACACACTAAGTAGGGCTGTGCTGTTCCTGAGGGAGATAATATCCCTGCCCCCTTAATTTCTTAGTAAATCCATTATGATTAATGCTATTGCAGTGGGAACACTATTATATAAATACATGGGTGATGGCAGAGCTGCAGCTTTAATAACACTGGGTATTACTTAACTAATTAGCTGCTGTTTTTGATAGGACTCTTACCCAGCTGCATTAAGCTGAGCCTTGCATTGCAGCCTTCTCTGGGCTGTCTCTGCTGCAAAGACACAAAATGAGAAGCGTCTCCTTCCTTCTGGCCAAAAGCCACCTCCCCGTGGCACTGCCACTCAGCTGAGCTCCCAGTGGGTCGGTGGCACCTGGGAAAGCTGGGACACTGCTGATGGAGTCTTGTGGTGTTGGAGACCAGCAACAAGTGAAGGAGGGAACGGAAGCAGGACCTGGCACCTCCAGGTGAACCTCAGCCCTCATGCAGGGGACACGAGAGGCCGTGGCAGCCCATGGGGATCTGGGCCAGCTTGGGAATATTCTCATCCCTCCTTGTGGCCTCATGGCTTCAGAGCTTCTCTGAAGGACTTTCCAACACCTTTTTTCCTGCTTTTCATGGATCTGTAGAATGAGTAAGGTTGGAAAAGCCCTCTATGATCATTGACAGCTGTTCTCCCAGCACTGCCAGGCCCAGCACTAAACCACCTTCCCAAGTGCCACACGCACAGGGGTTTTACATTCCTCCAGGGATGGGGAATCCACCACGGCCCTGGGCAGCAGTTCCAATGTTTGACAGCCCTGTCCATGAAGAAATTTTCCCTAACATCCCACCTAAACCTCCCCTGGTGCAAATGGAGGCCTACTCCTTTTGTCCTCTCTCCTGTTGGGGCAGAGCCCGGCTCCCACGTGGCTCCAGCCTCCACAGCAGGAATCAGCAGGAGCCCTCCTTAGCTGGGGGTGGCTCTGCCTTTGTGCCCTTCCCCTGCTGCCCAGGGACCCTTTGCTGTCCCCAGGGGGTGCAGAGGGCCCTTCCCCTCCTCCATCCCCATCCCCTGCTGCTCCTCACACAAACAGGCCCCAGGGCTCTTTTTCATGCCTTCAAATTAGCACCCACTTAAAATTCCAACGCAAATACATTTTTAATTTCCTTAATTAAAATTATTTCCTTTTTAGAGCTGAATAATGGGATTTGAAGCACGAAAGTAATGGGGTGTGCCAGGCTGCATGGGAGCTGAGGCACTGGTGAGCACAGTGAGGTCCTGGGAGTGATGGGATCATGTCCCACATATTTAGGGAGGCAGAATGAGCCAGAGCTCAGCATCCCTGGCACCTCCAGTGAGTAAAATTCATATTTAGGGAGGCAGAATGAGCCAGAGCTCAGCATCCCTGGCACCTCCAGTGAGTAAAATTCCTATCTAGGGAGGCAGAATGAGCCAAAGTTCAGCATCCCTGGCACCTCCAGTGACTAAAATTCACCCAAGTGGCAGCTTGAAATGATATCCCAGCAGTTGCTGGTTCTCCAAAGGCTGAGGGTGATGGATTGCTCCCACTGCCTCCCCTACAGCCCAAAATGACACCCAAAGGGGATGCTGAGGGGATCCTGATCCCTTCTCACCGTGGGGGACTGTGGGAGTCGGGGTCTGGGGTGAGCGTGGAGGAAAATCCTACCAGAAGCCCAGCATGAGATGGGGTGAGCTCCTCCCTGTGTGCTGCTTTGCCCCAGGATGCCTCTGCCCAGAGCAGCTCTGGGGCTTGGCTTTGCAGGGGTTTCTCAGCCTGGAAGCTGTGCTGGTGGGATGCTGGAGAGCCGTGTGCTGGGGCTCTGGTGGACATGGGACAGGGGAGGAAAAGGGAGAATACGTGATGATGATGATGAGCTAAAATGCATTTAATGAGTTCGTGCTGCCCTTACCCACCCCAGTGCTGGGGCTCATGGATGGGAGGTTCTGTGGCAAAGGGATGGATTAGTCCCACTCAGATCTGACTGAAAACACAGATTTCCCACTCCAAATCTCCAAACCCTCTCTGCTCTTTCTGTCTGGATGCCTCCTACCCCTTCCCAAACTCTCCCCTCTGGTGTATTTGGGAATTATTAATGTATTTATTTAAATTAATAATAATTTACCCATTAAAATGCTGCAGATGAGTGGGTTCTTCCTGAAGGAGGAGCGTGTTTGGCTCCAGAGGGTTCATTAGCTGCATGTTGGGATTGGGAGGTGCTGTGCACAGAATGATTTATACACATCCCTGCCACTTGAGCCAATCCAGCCTAGAATAATTCAAAACCAATTCCATAAATCACTTATTAATTATTACTGAAGTATTTATGCAGCTGAGGTGCCTTCCTGTGAATTGTTGGGTTTTATTACCAACATTTTCTGCACGGATAAAAAAACGTTGACTCTTTGGTGCATCCTGAGTGCAAGAAGATCCAAATCTTTGGAGGTGCCCTGCTCTGCCTGGCTGGGGTGTGAGCAGAGGCTCTCACTGCAGCCCCAAGCCTGACCACAGCGTGTGTGCCTGCTCCCTGAGAAACGAGCAGGTCTCCTAATTAATCCTCATTCCCAGCAGCAGCCCAAGGAGCTGCAGGATGAGCACGGTGCTGTTTGATGCAGATGAACTGTGCTTTGGTGGGAATTCAATTACACAGCTTTTCCTTGCTGAACATAATGCATTTGGACGATACAGTAGTTCCAGTGTTAATGAGATGCATTTTCACTGCTGTGAAGTCTGTATTTCTCCCTGCACTTAGTGCACAGCATCCACATTAATTACAGTTCCAGTGGAGAAAAACCCACAGAGTTACTACCTGCGTTTTCCTCCTGGTAATAGCAGTTTCCTTACATGGCCAGGAACATTATGCATTCACTTCTCAGCCACATTTTATACCAAACAACTTGATTGTGATAGCAGGGAGAAAACAACTCTGCTTCCCTTTGGCTGCTCAGGCTGTGCTGTAAAAGGGTCATTTAGAGGGGGGATGAATCAGATGCATTCAAGTCAGAACATCCTCAGAATAAAAGCATTTCTGGAAGTTGCTTTAAGGGGGTTTTGTGAGACATATGGAACTCAAGGCCAAATTAAACCAGCAGCTGATGGGCCCACAGAAAATGGAGCATCCCCTGGGATGGGGGCTGTGTCTGGCTGGAGGCCACCCCTGCAGGGCACTCCCCAGCCCTGGAGCCAGCACGGGGAATCACAGGTATTTTATTCCAAGGAATGAACACCTTTGTGCTTTGATTTCTTTCTTGGTTTTGAGAGTTTTTGAACTCCCAAGCCAGCCAGCATGGAGTGTCCCTGATATTTCTCCAGCAGGAGCTGTGCACTGGGGGATATCCCACTGTTTGCTGCAAAACCCCACATTTTGGCCAGAGATTTCGTTGTCACCTTCCCTGGAAGTGCTTGAAAAACAAGTATTGGTGGCACTTGGCAATACAGTTTAGTAGGAATAGTGGTGTTTGGTTAAAAGTTGGACTTGATCTTGGAGGTCTTTTCCAGCCTTAATGATCCCATGATTCCATGGAAAGCTGAGCAGTTGTAAGGTGTGTAAAGCAGGAGCTCCCAGGGAATAGCACTGCAGAGATATTTAATAAAAAAGTGAGCAAAAGTGTTGTAGCATGTTGTATAAATCACCCTGTGACCTTCATTTAACAGCACTGCCTCCTCACATGTTAACAGCTGAAATCCCTTGTAGCCTCTTTAATGCTTCTTGGCAATTGCCATGGAAACAATCAACAGTTATTAACAGTTATTTCTGTTAATCATTCATGTCTCTCTTCAGGTATTTACACATCTCCCTTTGTTTAAATCTCCCCTCACTCTCAGGAATTGAAGCTCCCTGAATATTTTTTGTGGCTAAGAATATAATGATATGCACAAAGTCTTGGCTTCCCCGAGGAGCAGCTGTGCAGGAGGAGGGGAAAGCACTGGGATCTGGGGCTGTTGTGGTGGCCATGGGTGGCAGAGGGGCTCTAGGAGAAGGATTTGTACAGAGTACTGGGGAGAGAGATCCTTGGTCTCTGTGTCCAGCTGAGTGCATCTGGGAAAAAAGCAGTGAGAAGGATCTCATCCCACTTTTTCCTTCATTCCTTTAAAAATTAACATCGCCCTTTTCCCAAAAAGGCTTCTTTATTTTTATTTTCCCCCCATTTTGATACTGGTGTTTAAAACAAAACCAGGAGCTCACCCTCTCACGCTCACGTTACAGTTCCCTGTTAGCTGACAGCTTCCAGCAAGAATTTCAGGGGAAATCAGCTTTTTCTGGAGCTCTGAGCACTTCTGGCGTGGTGGAGGCTTTCAAAGACAATGGAGCAGGTGTAAGATGTGAAAAGTCTGAATCCTTCTGAAAACCAGAGCTGTGTTTCAGGCACCTGAGCCCTGGTGCTGCTCTGCTCTTTCAGAGGCTGCAGTGCTTGTGAGCAACACCTTTTGCAGCCCCAAGTACTTCCTAGTAAAAACTAGCCAGAGGATTTTAAAAAATAGAGAATCCCTGTCTGTTTATTACCTTCCTGCTCGTAAATCACCTGAACTGTGTTTTTGTGGTGTCACCTGCAGCAGCAACAGCTGCAAACGGACTCATTTACTGAGGGGGGAATCGTGAAGCACAAGTGTCTGGAAATCCTGTGACTCCAGGAGCCAGAGCTTCCCCAGATGTGGAGACAGGAATAAACCCGGGCTGCCTTGCACTAGATGGAGCTCCAGGACAGCTGGCCGAGCTCCTGCTCCTGCCCAGCCCTGCAAGCCCTGGACACAGGGAGCTGCTGGGGGTGACCTGCACCAGGACATCAGTGACCACCCTGCCCATCCCAGCAAAGCCCCCAGGATGCCTTTAGCTGATGTTGTTTGGTTCCTCCAGAATCTGCAAAAACAAAAAAGTCTCAAAAATGTGAAATCCCAGCTCCTCCTTCCCTCTGCCATCCCTTTGGTCAGCCCTGTGCTGGAGGCAGAGCATCCCATCCTCCTGGCAGTCAGGACAGAGAAGTGCTGGCAGATCTTGCCCTCAGCTCACCTGCTGCTGGCTGAATCTGGAGGAATTTCCTTGAGGGTGGAGATTTCTCTGCTTCTTTAACTAAAACTTGCTGGCAGGTTCTTGTGGTGCAAAGTTCCCTTAAATCTGGCTTAGTAGACACCTGTGGAGGTTTAATTGGAGCTAATAGGAAGTGCTGGGTTTGGTAATTAGGGGGAAATGAATGGAAATGCAGCAGGTGAATGGTTGTGGTGGAACTTTTCCATATTTCTGAAGCTCTTGGGCTCTCAGTGAGATCCTGCTCTCCAGGCAGGAGTGGTTTTACTAAAAATTATAAATGGTACTAATGCGTCTGTTAAGACTATAAAACATTGACTGTGATTATTTTTGTAGCTGTTTCAAGTACAGTGCTACTGAGGGGCTCAAGAAATGGAAGCAGTGTATATTAAGTGAAGGTGTTGGGCTGTACAGAGGCTGCCCAGATACCTGCTGTTGGAATGGGGAATCTCTCTGGTTTAAGGAGTGCCTGGTGTTCAGTATGGCCCCTCAGTAGGAGAGTAGGACTGGATAAAGCAGGTTTTGCTCTCGAAGAGATCAGCTGTTCCTGTGGGGAGCAGGGAATTGTGTCTCAGCCAAAGCTCTGCTCCCAGGGAAGGCTCCAAGCCCAGCTCTGGGTTATTTTTTAGATGAAACTTTGCTAATTTTGTGGCTGTTTCTGTGTGCCACTGCAAACTTTCATGAAAGCATGGGAACTATGGCCTGGCTGAGGATATGGCCTGGGGGAGGAGGGAGCTGCTCCTTGGGGTGAGGGCTGGTCACCCCTGGAGCTGGCTCTGAGCAGGGCTGGGGATGGTCCCTCTGGGTGCTCCCCCTTTGGGTGCTGGGAAGTTGGAGCCAGAGGGGTTTTTTATTAATCTGGACCAAAAGCTGAGTGCCTGTGCCTGGGCTGGGAGTTTGGCTGAGGTCCTGCTGCTCAGATCCTGTCCTGCTGCAGGGGGAGATAGGGATGGGGAGGGCTGGAGCACTAGAGACAGACCTGGAGAGCTGGGGAGGTTCAGCCTGGAGAGGAGAAGGTTCTGGGCAGTCCTCAGAGCCCCTTCCCATGCCTGACATGACTTATAAAAAAGAGGAGGAGGGGCTTTTCATACGGGCAGACAGTGATAGACAAGGGGAATGGTTTTAAACTGAAGGAGGACAAGCTTAGATTGGATATTGGGAAGAAAGTTTTTACTCTGGGTGGGCAGGCCCTGGCACAGGTGCCCAGAGCAGCTGTGGCTGCCCCTGGATCCCTGGCAGTGCCCAAAGCCAGGTTGGACAAGGCTTGGAGCAGCCTGGGATGGTGGAAGGTGTCCCTGCCATGGCAGGGGTGGCACTGGGTGACCTTTACAGTCCCTTATAACCCGAGCACTCTGGGGTTCCAAGAGCAGTTTCCTACCTGTGAGCACATCTGCCTTTATTGAGCTTTTCCTGGGAATTGGGTGTGAAGCCCAGCCCTGTGGCACTGACATTTGGTGAATCTTGGAGAAAATCAACATCAACCCAAACTTCCCCAAGGAAAACCACTTTTCCTCTAAAGAGAACAACCTCGTAAGCATTACATGTTCTCAAGAAAAAACTGATAGAAGATTTATAAACATTTCTTGTTCTCAAAGTAACAAGTATTATTTGTTCACTTTAGTTTATTATTTCCTCGTGTGTATTTCCAAAATATACTCTAGCTCATCCTATAGTAGTAGAGAAACGTCATATCATTTAACCAATCAAGTGACTATTAACAAAAAACTCTATAAAAAAGAATAAATTATTTAATAAAAAAAAGCCTTCTAATTTTCTGAGAACTCAAGATCTCATCTCATCATTCTATACACGACAACAACAACACAGCCCTGTCTCCTGAGTCATCCCAGGCTCCTGTAATCCCTCCCACCTTCCTCCCCCCACACTCAGGTCTCCTGCAGGCTCTGGGTGGCAGAGAGCCCCCAGCCGTGTGCTCAGCCTGCCTGAACGTTCCTGTTCCTTCTCCTTGCCACGTCTCCTGCACTGAGCATCTCAGCTGGGAGGAGACAGTGCCTTGCAAATGCCACATGCCCGGGGCTGTGCCGTTGTGCTTTCCCACGAGCACTGAAATCTCAGTGCAGCCTGCTCAGACACGAGTGCCAGCCCTGCTTCGCCCACCAGAGGGGAATGGAGATTTGCATCTATTTCAGAGAGGCAGCCGTGATTTGGATTCTTTTTGGGAGATGAATTGAACCATGACAAGTTTTCTGGCTCACCAGCTCCAGAGCTGTGGCTGTAGGAATTTTTCCTCTTCTCCTTCTTGGAAGCAGATGGCAATTTATTCCATAGTCATGTTGGAATAATGTGTGTTTCTGTGCCTCTGTGTTTGGATGATCAATAGGGAGCAGTCCATCTTCATGTGATTTTAAATATCTTGGAGGACCCAAGTGCACAGAGCTGCTCCTGGGGACTTTGTGTAGATTTGTGATCCTTTTTAGAGGAGCTGAGGCCATAAAAGTGACTGGAATTCAGGGAGCCATAAATAGCATATTTTCATCTGTGGCAGCTCTAACTTTGCTTGACTGTAGTTCGTGTTATTTTGAGGGAATATGGACACATTTGGGTTATTTAAACAGTCTGGAAGCTCCAAGATGGGATGGAGGAAGGAGTTCTGATAATGGAATAAACTGCACAAGGCTTGGAAAGCAGCTGAATGTCCTCTGGAAGAAAAAAAAAATGTTATTTTTAGGGCTTTCTAGTGGTTTATTTATGGAGGGAGCTCCTGCACTCTGGAATGGGCTGGGTTGGTGGGAAGAGCATCTCTGCCTTCGTGGGAGAGTCACGTGCCATGTTTCAATGGGTGAAAGTCAGGTTTTCCATAGTTCAGAGCTGGGAATCTGTTTTCCATAGTCCTAGAGATGGAAAAGAGATAGAAAGCATGAGGTGGGTCTAAGATAAGCCCAGCTCTGGCACTTCTTGCTCCTCTGCAAGGTCAGCTCTCTATTTTGGGTTTTTAGGTAGTCAAATCATACATATGAATTACTTCTTGTACAAAGTTTTCAATTGTCAACAGAGTGATTTGTGAATAAATGTTTTCATTACTTGGCTGGCTCCATGGATGGATGAATAATATCCATCAAATAAATTATTCATCCCTTTCTCTCCTTGCCATCATCAGATAAATTCCTTGTGATTTATATTTGTTCATTATTCATCTGACTATGAGGAGCAGACATATTAGAGATGGGTTAGGAGCTAAATCTGCTTTATGGAGCCCAAGAAGGGAGCTCTGGTTGATCTTGGGGTCTGCACCCACACAAACCTCATCCCATGGAGTCCCTCTGCATGCTCAGAGTGGCTCCATGGGTGCTGAGAGTCCCCAGGAGCTGAGCTGAGGGCAGAGCCCTCATTGCTGAGAGAAATCCGCAGTGTTTAATGATGAGAGGGGGAAATGACCAGCCTTCATGGCAGTTCTTGCAGTATTTTACACAGCACAGGGGCCTGAGCCTGCAGACCTTCCTTCCTCTCCCAGGCTCCCACTTTTCAGCTTCCTCTGGCTGCTTTTGCCCCTGACGAAGCCACAGCAGCCTCCTGCAGAACACTCCAGCAGCAGGGGTGGGGGAAGATTTTCCACCGGTGCCAGAGGAGGAATGGAGGGGAAAGGAATTAGTTTGGCTTCTCTACAAAAAGAAGCAAAGAAAACCATCACACAGAAGCCAACTGAAGGGACAGAGATCAGCTGCTCCTGCTCCTGAAGTGACCTGATTTATTCATCTGATTTTCAAGTGTTTTGCTTGAAACTGAACCAGCTTCAAGCTTTTGTGCCTTTTTATTTTTTTTTTTTTAGGTGTTATTCTAATCCTGAAAAGTGCATCTATGGTTATTTTCTTTTTAAACCACTGGGGAAAGCATCTTTCAATTCCCAAAAAAAGACAACATGTTCTTCAAACCATTTGCCTTCTCAAACAGTTCAGGCAGACACAAAATACAGGAAATTTCACCTTTAAATAGTGAAGAGCTGGAAAAGTGACCTGGATGTGAAAAGCACGGCGATCACAGCTCTTGTTTGTGTCCTCAACTCAGGGGTGCTGTGCCAGACTGGCTGATCCCTGGGAGGGGTTTGCAGCCAGCCCTGGAGCACCAGGAGAGCTTTGATTTTCCATTCCCAGCATCAAACACAGGCACAAGCACTGGGGTGCAGCTGAAGAGCGGGAATGACCACGGAGGGAAAAGCCCTGTGAGTGAGGGGATGAAGGGAACACATCTCTGCAGGAGGGAGGAGGAAGGAAACGGCTCAGGGCTTTCTCCCGGTGCTTCCCAGCCCATGCTGCTCTTCTCAGGGTGTTGTGCTGCAGAGATGAGCCCAGAGATGCTCTGGGATGATCCCAGAGTACCACACAGCCATGCCCCACACAGGTTTTGTGTCTGTTATGTGCAGGATCCACTTAAATGATCCACTCAGCTGCTGCAATCCGTGTGTTCCCTAAAGAAAGAGAATCCCAAAGAAAGAGAATGTGGCCCCAAGCAGGGCACCTTCCTGCCTGCAGGATGGATTGGAGTATAATTTGTGGAGTGATTGATGTATTTTATTTTTAATAATATTTTCCCCCTCTTGCCAGCTTCCTCATCCAGGGGACACATCAATCTTTCAGCCCTTTCCAGTTCAGAGTTGTATTTCAGCAGGAATGGTTTGCCTTGCCCACCTGGGGGGAGTGAAAGGGGAAGGAGCAGGGTTTGCTCTGCTTGTTTTGTTTGGCTTTGGCCTTGGAATTCAGGTGCCAGGGAATGCAGGAGCTCTCACTGAGCCTGAAGGGAATCCTGATGGCTGATCCATTAAAACTTGGTGCTGGAGAGGCTGTGAGAGGCTGTGCACAAAATTAAGCCTATTTCAGTGTCCATGCAGGTTTTGGGAGGAATCATGGGGGACAAGAGTGTCCTGAGCCTCAGTCAGGGAGTTCAGCTCTTGCTTGGACTTCCTCAGGTTGGCTTTTATTTTTTTGTTTTTGTCCTGCTTGTTTCCCCTCCATCCATGGCAAAGAAAGCTCTTTGACACCAAGAACTTGGAGTTATCTGTAGGATGGAGGGGCTGAGGAGTGTCCCACTGGCTGCTGTGTGTCCAGGAGTGCCCACCTCAGCAGCTGGAGTGATGGCAGACCTGGCTGTGAGGGGCTGGACTTGGGATTCTCTTTGTGCTGCCTCTCTGGTGCTCCAGACCCATCGAACAGCTGGGATTTGCTCAAGTTTGGGCACATCCCTGCTCTTCCCAGAGGCCACAGGGAGCAGAGTGTGTTGGGAGGGAGGGAAAGCCCAGGTGAAGCATTGGTTGTGTTAGGGGTACCTGATGTGAGCACCCCTTCACAGAATCCCAGGATCACTGAGGTTGGAAAAGAACTCCAAGGTCACTGAGTCCAACCTGTGCCCGATCCCCATCTTGTCACCAGCCCAGTGGACTGAGTGCCATGTCCAGGCCTTCCTTGTCCACCTTTCTTGGACACCATCCCTTGGAGGGATGGGCACTCCAAACCTCCCTGGGCAGCCCCTTCCAGTGCCTGGCCACCCTTTCCAGGAAGAAATCCTTCCAGATATCCACCCTGAGCTGCCCTGGCCCAGCCTGAGGCTGTTCCCTCTCCTCCTGTCCCTGTTCCCTGGAGCAGAGCCCGACCCCCCCGGCTGTTCCCTCCTGTCAGGAGCTGTGCAGAGCCACAAGGTCCCCCCTGAGCCTCCTTTGCTCCAGGCTGAGCCCCTTCCCAGCTCCCTCAGCCCCTCCTGGTGCTCCAGCCCCTTCCCAGCTCCGTTCCCCTCCCTGGACATGCTCCAGCTCCTCATTGCCTTTCTTGTGGGGTCCTAGAACTGGGCACAGCACTCGAGGTGCCCCAGCAGTGCCAGCACAGGGGACAATCACTGTCCTAGGGCTCCTGGTCACTGTTTTGGATACAAGCCAGGATTGTTCACCTTGCCCACCTGGGTTTGTGTCCAGCCGCTGTCGCCAGCAGCCCAGGTCCCATCCCAGCCATTCTGCCCAGCCTGCAGCACTGCAGGGGGGTGGCCAAAGAGCAGGGACCCTTCCTGCTGTCCTTCCCTGCCCTGTCAGTGGGGATCCCGTGGGACAGAGCTGGGCAGACACCGTGCACACCGTGCCCATGGACCTGTGGTGGCTTCACATGCTCTGCTGTGTGCCCCGGAGCCGTGCAGCTTTGTCTATGTTTGAAAAGCCAAGTCNGGGGGGAGTTTTCCTCTGCAGCTCCAGGGCTGCTGGAGATGGGCCTGGGCTCCCTCTGGGAATGCAGGGAGAAGAAAGCTGCTCCTCTGGGAATGCAGTGGGAAAGGTGCTGGGGTGTTGAGGTGTCAGATTCTATCCAGGTAGGAATGCTTGGCTCCTCCCCTGGGCGGGGCCTCTCCCCATGGGATGATGGCATTGGATCAGCCATGCAGGGACACTCACTGGCCATGAACAGAGATAATTAATAATGAATGGCCCATGGACAGAAGAGATCTCCTGGAGGGAGGATTGGTTGTGAGAGAGATAAAGAAAACTGCCCAATGAACAGCAGAGAGCTGCCCCAGCTCTGACAGATGGGAACAGAATACACACCCCCAGCCACATTATGTAACCAAAGACAAAGTGCAGAGGCTGGGCACACTGCAGGGCAGCACAGCTGGCACTGCCTCCAGAGGTTCTGCTGCCTCCAGAGGTTCTGCTGGGCTCCATCACATCCCAGTGCATCCTTGGGGTGGGTCAGCACATGGAGCCGGGGCTGGGCCGGCAGCTCTGAGCCTGAATCCCCTTGAATCAATGGCAGGAGGAAAAGAGGAGGAGGAGCCTCTCCCAGACCTGCATACCCAGGGAGGATTTTCCTGCAGGTCCTGCAGCACTGCAGGATAAACTCACCCTGCTCAGCACCTGCCTGTGCACAGGAATGCGTACCAATAATTGCCATTGGTGTAACAAATCAACTTATTCTCCAGAGCTCAGTTTTGTTGTGGTTGGTTTTGGGTTTTGTTTTGGTTTATGGTGGTTTTGTTGTTTTGTTTTGTTTTGTTTTTTTGTTTTGTTTTGGGTTTTTGTTTATTTGTTTTCGTTTTTGTTTGGTTCAGTTTTTTCTTGTTTGTTTTGGCTTTTTTTTTTTTTTTTTTTTTTTTTTTTTTTTTTTTTTTTGAGGTGGGGAATATTGAGTTCTCAGCATTTCCAGTGTTTGTCAAAAAACCTGGAAAATCCCATCCTCTTATGAAGTTGTGAGAGCACAGCACTCCTCTGGCTGGTCCAATATTTCCTAGAGCTGTCCTGGATTTTAGCAGGAGGAGCTCCCTGCATCTTGCAGGCATTCCCTGCACTGAACACGTTCATTGGGCCCTTGGGATACAGAGGTGACTCTGAAAAGTTTTGGATTGGAAATCACCATCTGCTCAGGGTTGCCTGCAGTCTTAGCCTATTCCAGGGGTTCACTGGGATCCATTTGATGAAAATCCCACTGGTCAGCTCGAGTTAAGCAGCAGGCAGTGGCACTGCTCTCTGCTGAGCTGCTGCATCTCCTGCAAGTGTTTCAGTCAGGCTGCAGGCTGGAGCTGTTCCACGTGTCCCTGCTGATGGAGAGGTGCAGACCTCTCTCCCAGAGAGCTCTGAGAGGGGCAGGAATGTCCCTCACTCACACCCAGCTGGGGCTGGTGTCTCTGGAAAAGCAGGATTTTCCAGCCTGTTGCTTCCAGAGTCCTTTCACCTCCGAGTGCTTAGCAGGAATGTCACCTCCCCTGAGTCAGAATAAAGAGGATTATTGATGTATTCCCTACCCTGGAAGGGCAGCTGGTGTCTGGATGGGCTGGATGCCCTTGGAAAGGTGACCTGGGGGCACTCAGCGCTCCTGCTGCTGGGCCAGGCTGCAGGAATTGCCTTTGCTGGCTCTGGGTATGTGTGGAGCTCCTTAAATCAACAGATTGTTGTTCCACCAGTCCTGTCCCCTCTCAGCAGCTCCCACCCCTCCCTTGGTGCCCTCCTGGCAGGGAATTCCCGCTGGTCAGTGTGGATCCAGGGCACGGGCAGGGGTGGCACCTTTCCCCGTGGAGCTGAGGGCTCCAGGGCAGCCCATGGAGATGTTTCTCCTGGAGCTTTGCACGGCTCAGGGCAGAGCTGCTGGGGTGACCTGCCCCGGGCTGCTTGCTCTGGCTCTGGAGTGTGTTACAAGATTTTTAGACTTTCTTTTTGCACCCAAGAAAGTGGCAGAGGCTGGACAGGCTGGTGGGGATGCTGGGAGGCAGCTTTCCCTCAGGCAGACCCCGGGGCTGCTCCTGGAAAAACATCGTTTTCTTTTGGCTACAAAGGGCTCTTCCCACCCAGAGCCCCATGGGGGCAGGCTCACTTTTACCAGGGATGCTTCATCACCTTTCTTTTGCTAACAGGAGCTCCAGGAGGTTTCTGTTGAGACTCCCCCCTCATGTGCAACCCAGGTGTTTCCAGCTCAGCTGCTGGAGCTTCCAGTAACAGTTTTTCGAACACTTATTTCACCCAGAATATTCTGTAACTCGATTAAAATTAAAAATGTAAGAGTTGGGTAAAACAAATTGTATTTAATATCAACTTAATTAGCCCAATGATATTGCACAGATGGCATTCTGGATTTTCATGTTTTATTCAAGAGACCTTTTGGGTTTGGGATAATATATCTGAAACTGAGGCAGAATTCAGCAGCCTCACCTTGGCATTTAAACCAAGTCTGTTGCAGAGCTCGGGGGGGCTGGGCTGAGCTCTCTGGTTTTGGTGGGGTTCTGGTCTTGGGTGGGCAAGAGAAAATGTGGAGATTCCAGCTGGACTCACAGGCAGGAATAAAGCTGGATGATGGAAGACAGCCTAACAGAAAGCAAATGATAAACAGGCTTTTAAAGGAGAAAGGAAGAGGAAAAGCTGCATTTCTTGGAGACCAAGCAGAACTCTGGGAGTGCCTGTGAGGAGAGCAACTGGCTGGGCCAGCAGAAATTAAGAGAAGGCTTCAGGGAGACCTTAGAGCCCCTTCCAGTGCCTGAAGGGGCTCCAGGAGAGCTGAGGTGGGGCTTTGGACAAGGGATGGAGGGACAGGACACAGGGAATGGCTCCCAGTACCAGAGGGCAGGGCTGGATGGGATATTGGGAATTAGGAATTGTTCCCTGTGAGGGGGGGCAGGCCCTGGCACAGGTGCCCAGAGCAGCTGGGGCTGCCCCTGGATCCCTGGCAGTGCCCAAGGCCAGGCTGGACAGGGCTGGGAGCAGCCTGGGACAGTGGGAGGTGTCCCTGCCATGGCAGGGGTGGAACTGGATGAGCTTTGAGGCCCCTTCCAACCCAACCCTTTCTGTGGTAGTTTTTCCTCTTCAGCCCCAGTTATTGTCAGTGTTTTTTTTTTTTTTAAGTGAAGACCAGGTAGACCAATTTCCTCAGCTCTGTGCCTTTCCCTCTCTGTGGTGTGATGGCCCTAAAAAGTGACGCCTTGGAGGCTCCCAGTGCTTCTGAGCTCTGAGAGAAGATCTTGTCTCCCTTTTTTTCTGGGGACACACCATGACCCTCAGCCCTGGCCCTGCCTCTCAGCTGCCCTCTGCTCTCTGAGCCTCCCTCAGCCAGTGCTGAGTATCCCTGAGGAGCTCCTTAGGGGCAGCAGTTTTCCTGAGGAGCCCAGGCTGAGGATCACACCGTGTGCAATTCCCAAATTCCCTGTGGAGCCCGTGGCTGTCCCAGCTTCCCTGGGCACTCTGGAGTTTCCTGCCTCAGATCATTCCAGCCCCCCTTCCTTGGTGACCCTGCTCTGCTCCCAGCCTTACCAGCCATCCCAGTTTCAGACCTTTCCAAAATCCCTCTGCTTTATTGAGGCAGCACCCCCCAGGTTCCACAGGGAAGGCCTGCACCCAGGATTTCTGCTTCCACTTCAGTGTTTTGTCCTTGTGTGACCTTCTGGACACTGGGGAGCCCTGATCTGGTGTCCATCCCCACTGGGAGGGTCTTCCAGTGCCACTTCCTGGTGGAAGCAGGGTTGGCTGCCAGAAATTTCTCTGCAGTGTCAGAGTGGGCTTCTATTTGGGAAAGGGGTGAGTTGCAACCTCCATGTGGGCAAAGTCCTGGGCTGGTCTGGGGCCAGGACAAGTCACATTTGGACCATCCCATGTGAGCAGGTGAAGCTGCCAGTGTCCCCGGCAGCAGGGAGGGTTCCCAGCAGGCTGTCCCTGGGAACAGGACAGCAGAGGTGAAAAGCAGGACAGGAGAGCTGCTGGCTCTCAGGCTTTGAGGGGTGTTGGCCAGGAGATGTGGGGAGACAATTCTGCTGCACAGAACGTGCTCCAGGAAGAGCCCTCCAGCCAAAGGGGCCAGTGAGAGAAGCCAAGGAAGCTGGAGGGAGACTCAAACTGCAGAGAAAGCACTTCACTCATGGCCAGGGGGGTGGGAAACACAGACAGCCTGGGCTTGGGGTCTCCAAACCCTGCCCACGTGTGGCTCAGAGGTTGTGATGTGCTGCTGCTGGGTGGCAGCAGCTGGGAAGAGTGGGGGACACTGCACCTCATCAGGTGTGATCTGCAGGTGCAGATGTTCAAACCCTTAACTAATATCCTGCCGTGTGCCTGAGGAGTGCTTGGCAAGCCTCAGCTCACCCGGCAGTGCCTCACAGCCCTGCTGGGATGGGGCTCTGAAGTTTGGAAATGCTCTGCTCACTGAATCCCCTGTCACCTTTATAGAGTCCTCTAGGCAGTACTTAGTGTGACGAGCNGATTCAGTGAGCAGAGCATTTCCAGAGTCCTCTAGGCACTACTGAACGTGACAAGATAAAACTCCATTTTCATGGCTCAATTATTGCACTTGTGCCCTTTCTCTCATCATTCCTGGTTTTAATACTCCACGTTCTATTTTGAGTTGTGGGTCTTTTTCCAGACAGGAACAGGAAGAAAATGTGTGGGGCTTTTGATGGTGGTGAGTTTTTTATCCTTGTGTAATAGAAATAGGCTTGGCTGACTCTGCACATGGTCATTTGCATCCATCCAACAGAAGGGTTGTTTACCTGGGGAAATGAGGGCAGGGATGGCTCCAGCCCCCAGAGAGCCTATTTGTGCTGGTGCTGCTCTGCACCCCCTGATTCCTGGTGGGATCTGCTCAGCCAGAGCAGCTCAGCACGTTCTGTTCCACCTGGGCTGGGGGGTGTAAAGGACGCTCCGAAGATCCCTCATCTGCCTCACCATCATCGCAAGGACAGAGACTGAAACCCTGCACACCTCCAAAGGACTTTGCACAGGAGTCCTGGCCTGGCTGAGGTGGGATGTTTGCCAACTGTTGCCTGCAGGTTTGCCTGCTGGGAAATGGTACTAAACTAGTGCAGGTCAGGGTTTACTGCGCCGTTCTTGCTGCCAAGGCGGGCAGGGACTGCACGGAGCCGAAAAGGAAGGATCTCTCCTGTACTTCGTTCCTGCACACCCGTCCTGTTCCCGTTTCCCAGAGCAATGGGCCTTTTAACAGTGGTTGTAGATTTCCCCACCTTTTGGCCAGTTGCCCCTCATTTTTGAAAAGGACTAAAAAGGGACTTTCTAAATTAACTGACTTTGAGATCTCCCCACAGAAAGAAGACGAATCTATTGGCAGAGGACCATGAGGACTGTGTCCCGTCCCTTGGTAGCTATAATCCCCCTTACCCTCCTGTTTCTCTCTATACTTTGTTTCCTTTCCTCTCCCCTCTATGGCATACCAGTGTGGATGAGCACTCAATAAAGTGCATTGTTGTGAGCTCACTGAGAGTCCCCTGTGGTGCCTTTTGTGCTCTGGGATCAATAAAGGAACCATCACCAATCCAGCTTTGGGGATTGTGACAGGGGGACACCTCTCCTTCTGCTGGGTCCCCATGGCAGGGCTGTGGGGAGGCAGAGGCTGCAAGGAACAGAAGAGCAGCTGTGAGCTGCAGGGAGGCACAGGCGAGGGGCAGGAGCACGGGTGGATACTCCAGGGCACAGGAAAAGGGGAGGTGCTGGGCGGAAAAGCAGAAGGCAGCAGTTTGGGTGAGCCCGGACAAGATCCTGCAGCCTCTGGCCCTGGCTCTTCCCAGGGCTGGGCTGGCATCTGGGGGACAACCCTGGTCTTGATCTGGGGCCATCAAAACTCTTCATGCTCAATCCAGCTTGATTTGGAACTCTCAAAACTCTTCATGCTCAATCCCCACACTCTTCAGGCTGCAATTTTCCTGTTAGATGAAGTCCCATCATCCTTTCTGTCCATGAAGGTCCGTTTTTGCTGCTGACCCCATCCCCCAGGATAAAACAGTTCTGTTTTCATGGTCTGTCTAATTTGTAACTTTCATGGGTGTCTGAGCAGTCATTTCCACCTTTCTGGGTGCAGAGTGGAGTGCTGGGAGTCAGGAGTGCCAGTGTTGCACGTGTTTATTTTAGGCATTTCTCCAATCACTGCCTGCCCTTGCTGCTGCTGCAAGACTCCTCTGCCCCTCCAGAACCACAGAAGAAACATCTCCCGACATCCCTGAAGAGCAAAGTAGAATGAAGTTGTTTGAATTCTGGTATGTTCTCCTCTTCCCCACTCTCAGAGTGGCAGGGACAGGGCTGATGAAAGCCCTGGAGTCACCTCTGCCAAGGAGGAACAACCAGACCCAGCCTCTGTCCTGGTGCCTTCCTCAGTGTCTTGATCCTTGAGTGACCAAACGTGTGGAGGAGCAAGATTTGGATGTAACCCTGATGAAACCCCCAGCAATAACTCACTTTTGGGGGTTTTGCTGATGCTTTGACCCAGGTGCTCAGTCTGAAGCTGTGTCCTGTCCATGCCCACCCCAGCTTGTTCCAAGCTGCAGACTTGGGAATCTTTGCCTTGGGTTTGGCCCCTTGCTACCTTCAGTGAGTGAATCCCTTTGTGTGCTGGGTTCAGCTTGCCACCAGCATCCAGCTGAAGCTGAGGCAGCTCCTGAGAGCAATTGGAATTATTTTTTATTTTGGCCAAGGCAGTGGAGAGAGGTGGTCACCCCAGAGAGCAGCAGGACTGATTTGGAGGTTGGTGTCTGGAGAGAGCTCAGCTGGGTGGCTCTGGCAGGGGGACTGAGGGGGATTGGGTGGGGAGGGGAAATCTGCATCATCCCACTTTGTGCATCTCCAGTGCAGGCAGCTGTGTCTGAGTGAGTTATTCAGGCTTTCTTGGGAGCTGAGAGAGAGAAACAAACTTTTCTGGAGTGCCATTCACCACCCTGGATTTCAACATCTGAAATAAGTGAGAATGTGTGTCCTGGAAAAGCCTTTTTTTTTAACATGGAACCTCCAAATGCTAGCTTGGACAGAGACACATGAGTAGTTAACACCTAAATTCAGGCACATTTAAATGTTTCTTCCCTGCCCAGGTATATCCACCCAGCTAAGGCAGACCCAAGCTCACTGTTCTTTCCAATTCTCTTTCCTCTGCCCCCAAACATGATGTGAAACACTGTTTTAGAATGTTTTACCCTGTAAAACAACATATTGCACTGTTCCCTGTTCGCTTTCAATTTTATGCAACTTTCTCTGCTGGAATAGGCTCAGTGATTCCAGGAAATAATTGGTGAGCTTGTTAGACTAATGGGATTTTTATTTTCAAGGCTATAGATCAAACAAGTATGCCTGAAAATTCATTATACATGCAGTGAGCACAAAATAATTATTCCTTCCCATGGAAGTGCTGGAGGAGAGACTGTGATAAGGTGGAACTTTAAAAAAACCTGCTTGATTTATCATTTCTGAGGCAAAGTTCCTGTGAGATGCACTGGTTCAGTATTCAGTGACAGTATTCACTGGCTGGCCAGGGCACAGCCTGGCAAGGACTTTGACTTGCTTCTTGGACTTCATTTTTGGTCTGGAGCTGGACAGTCCCTGAGTTCTGCTCCTCCTTTTTAGCAAAGGGCCCCAGATGTTGTTTGGACAGCAGAATTTTGTGTTGTTTCCAGGTGGTGAAAAGGGGATGGTTTCCCACCTCCCTCTTCTCCAGGGCTTTGGTTTTCCATCTCCTTCCCCTCTGGGGAAGCCAAGGAAAGCTCAGTGTGCAGCCAGGAGGGAAGATCCACTCAGTCCTGCAGGTGGGCACGTGGCAAAGGGGACGTCAGCAGTGGGGAATCCATCCCAGAATAACATGATGGCTATTGACTGAGGTGTGGGCTGTGCTGGCTCGTGTTCAGCCCCACCATCCCAAGCATTTTGGGTCTGAATTGCAGTCTCTGGGGTTCTCCTGGTCACAGCTGCTGGGATCTTGTCCATGAGCTGAGCTTGGGTTGTGTCCTGTGAGGAACCAGGTGGAGATGTTGCCAAGGGGACTGGGGCAGTCCAGGCTGGGAAAGCTGAGCCTGGAGAAGAGAAGGGTGTGAGGAGACATGCCAGCACCTTCCCAGAGTGTGAAGGGGGGAGCAGGAGAGCGACTCTTCCTCAGGAGCTGCAGGGACAGGACAAGGGGGAATGGGATCAAACTGAAAGAGGAGAATTTAGGTTAGAAATACACAAGAAGTTGTTCCCTGTGAGGGTGGGCAGGCCCTGGCACAGGTGCCCAGAGCAGCTGGGGCTGCCCCTGGATCCCTGGCAGTGCCCAAGGCCAGGCTGGACAGGGCTGGGAGCAGCCTGGGACAGTGGAAGGTGTCCCTGCCATGGCAGGGGTGGATGAAATGAGCTTTAAGGTCCCTTCCAACCCAACCCATTCTGTGGGTGAATTTTACCTTCAGTGTATTTGCAAATTGCAATTTATTTTTGCATCTTTGTTTAAAAACTAATTTGTCTTAAGGATATTTTGTGTGTCTGTGTTGGAGATGTCCACATATTGCTGCTCTTCGATCAAGCATTTTCCACTTGTAGGGCTGGCAAAAGAATTAATTGTTTACTGAGAATTCCCACAGAAAACCCTTTTATAAAAAATCACAAGTGGATACTGTCTTTGTGGGGAAAATTGGTGAATGTTTGGGATATGACAGGAGAAAGAAAAAAGGAGAAAAAGCAAAGGCAAGTCATAAAAAGGATCAAAAGCGCAAGCTGTGACATCTCAGAAAGGAAAATGCTTGATATACCTTGAAAAAGCTTGAAAACAAATCTCCCAACATAACTTAAAAATAGTTGTTCTCATTCTGCAGGCACAAAGACTAATTGGAAGTGACACCGTTTAAGAATGTCACTTCCAGTCTGTCTCACTCCCTGGTGTTTGTCTGTTGGGCCTCCCATCCTGTGCTCTGTGAGCAGCAGAGGGAATTCTGTCCCTCACTGGAGACTGGCTTGGAGCCCCAGCTCCTCCTGGGCAGGCAGCTCCTGACCCCAGGGGTGCACCCACAAGGGCAGAGCAGGGATCTGGATTTGAGATTTCCAAGCCAGGATCTGCTCCTTGATCTGTTATAGCCACACGTGCTAATAATTCAATAAATGATTCCATCACTGATCAGCTCCTGACAGGGAAAGCTGCTCTGCAGAGCTGAGCTGGGCCAGCTGGGCACCTGGGGCAGCCCAAGCTCAGCCTGGCAGCTCAGACTGGGGCAGGGCAGGTGTGGGATGTGGCACTGGGGCTCAGACTGGGGCAGGGCAGGCGTGGGATGTGGCACTGGGGCTCCTCACAGGGAAATGAGCCTTGGCTGCACTGTCCAGTGGGACATTTGCTGGCTGGACCATGGGGAAGTCAATGTCACCATGAGCATCCCACCTGGGATGGCTCTGGGGGGTCAGTCTGTCAGTCAGGGTACCCCAGAGTGCTGCTTTGGGCTGGGGGGAGTTCATTCCCTTCCCAGAGCTGCTCTGGGGCTGGGGTTTGGATTTGTGCTGAACACAGGGTTGATAACACAGATATTTTTGTTATTGCTGATCAGGGGACGGCAGAGAGCTGGCCAAAGAATAATAAT
>WEZZ01011775.1:384796-402662 GCA_013400585.1 Chloropsis cyanopogon | reverse complement strand
TAATTATTATTATTATTGTTATTCTTACACAGAGCCAAGGGCTTTCCTGCCCTCCTATGGACATGCTGGGGAGGGGCTGGGGGGACACAGCCAGGACAGGTGACCACAAGTGACCCCAGGGATATTCCAGACCTTGGGGCATCATGCATACGTAAAGTGGGGAAGTGAAAGTGCAAGTGAAGGACGTTTGGAGTGATGGTTTTTGTCTTCCCAAGCCACTGTGAGATGGGACCCTGCTCTTCTGGAGGTGCTGAACTCTTGCCCAACCATGGGAAGCAGTGAATTAATTCCTTATTTTGCTTTCCTTGTGCGCATGGCTTTTGCTTCCCCTATTGAACTGTTTTTATCTCACCCCAGGGGTTTCCCAGCTTTTACCCTTCCACTTCTCTCGTGATCCTGCTGCTGGGGGAGTGACTGAGCAGCCCCTCTGGGCTGGGGTGAAACCCCCACGCACAGTCCCTGGGTGTGCTGGGGGAGGCAGAGGCGGTGGGCTGGAATGGAGAGTTCCCACCATGTGCACTGAGTGAGGGGCAGAGGAGCAGGCCAGCAGCAGCTCTGGCTGGAGGATTCCTGCTGGGCTGAGGGCAGGGGCTGCACCCATCCACTCAGGAAATGTCCTCAGAGTGTGCCCAGCTCACCCCCTGAGTGAGGCCTTTAGGCACAGCCTCGGCTGAAATTTTGCAAACATCTCCCTGGGCAAAGCATCCAGGGCAGTTCTTCCAAAGGCCACGGCAGCACCTTGGAGGAAGCCACAGTTTACAGCAAATTGCACACAATTACTCTGCAGTGCACAAGCAGCAAGCAATCAAGTGTGCTAACGACCAGCAGCATTAATTGCTGGCCATTTCCCCCAGCTGTTCCCAAGCTCTGGTCCCAGCTGCAAAACCAGCTCACACTGGGCAACAGCTGCATCCAGAGGCCCAGAACATCCCTGTGCTTGGGCTGGCTGTGTAAAAGTCAGGTGACAATTTGTAGCTCCACCGACTTAACCCCTGAGTGGTGTGGAATTCTCTGCTGAAGGACCCATGGGAGTGTGAAAAGCCGCTGATAATGCCCTGAGTTGGTGTTGGGGCAGCACAAACTTGGACACCTTCCCCTACCCCAGGCTGCTCCCAGCCCCATTCAGCCTGGCCTTGGACACTTCCAGGGATGGGGCAGCCACAGGAAACCTGGGCCAGGGCCTCAGCCCCCTCACAGGGAGGAATTGACATAATTAATGTAATTCACATAGTTCCTTCTGAAGGTCCAATGATGAAAAGCATCTCTGTAGCTTTAGTTGATGAATTTGAACACTAAAAAGGCACAAAAAACCCCAGAAGAAATGGAGCTCAAGCTGGCCAGGAGGAACATTTCCTCTCCTGCTGCCAATTATTGGGCAAGGATTACACTGCAGCGTGTTAGTAGAATTAAATATCTATTTGAACTTTGCTGCTCGTGTACTTTTTAATTTTAATATTATTTATTCTTTGACTTTCAATAATTCATTGAGATGCGTCCATATCGGTAATTAAAACATGTACAGTAAGAAACAGAGCTCACATAAATTATTCCAGGGCATTCATTATTTATTTGGCCACTTATAGCTGTGCAAAATTTACTGAGAAAATATGTACATTAATTAACATGTACATTACAATATCATTAGTGCACTTTTTGGGTGAGTAAAGATACTCAGATTTGGGGGTGTGAGCAGCTGGAGAGCTCTTGCTTGTGTCTTTGAAATTACCGAGATTTAAAAAGAGCTCAGTGGTTGGAATCCAGGAGGAGCTGCTTGAGGGAAGCCTTTCTGCTGGCCTTACACACGTGATGGCAAAGTGGTTTTTCCCAAAGCTGCCAGGATTCCTGAGCCAAACTCAGGGATGGGTGTTTGGCTGTGCTGTACAACCATGGACATTTGAGCAGAGCGAGGATCAAGAGCAAATCTGCTATTTCAGACCCTCTGCCCTCATTCCCTGTGCTTGGGTCTATCAGGGAGTGCTGGTGCCGTGCTGCTCCCACTGCATTTCTTGGCTGGTGCATCCTGGAGGATGAGGCTCAGGACAAGGTCCTGGAGAAGACTCTCAGAGGGGCTCTGGAGGCACCACTGTTGGATTTTCCCAGCCCCACAGACCCCAGCTGAGGCTGCTGTGAAGAGACTCCAGTTCCAACTACCCCTCTGGAGAAGGTCCTGAGCATCAGCACTGGGGCACAGCTCAAACAATGAGGGATTTCTGTGTGCCAAGTGGGTTAAAAATACCCAAACCAACCAAACCAAACAGCTCACAGGTCCTGTCTTAGTCTGAAAGGGAAAATAAACATTTTAAATCAGTGCCACAAAATTGACATCGATAACAAGTCCAGCAGAGCACCAGGAAATTTCCACATCAGTAAACTCCACTCAGTGCAAAAAGGCTTGCATCCTCTCCTGGAATTTAATGGTTCAGCTGGCATGTGAAAGCTGTTATTTTGGAGTTTAATTATTAAGGTCAAATTAAATTTCAGCTATTGGAGCAATGAGCTCCCTTCCTCTGCAGATTCCAGCTGAGGGAATCCTTGCTGCGGAACGCTGGAGAGGATTTTGGTGTATCCACTTAAAATCATGTCCCATGGGAGCCTCCCTGCCAGAGCATGTTCAGAAGGCATCGTGCCTTGGATAATGAATTATTCAGGGAGAACAACTCATTCTGGGGGTCCCAGGGGTGCCTTTTTCCTGGTTATGAACTCTCCTGGTGCAACTTGGCTATGAACTTCCTCATGGTGACCTGGGGAGTTCCTGGTCCATGGGCTGCTGCTGGAATGAGAGGAATGCTCCACTTCATGGTTACAGAAATTCTCCTTCCCCCAGCAGGAGCTCTGGCTGGGACTTGGAATGGCACATGGGGGTGTTGCTGTGTGAAGACTTGTCCAGGCGGGTCACCAGGGGCAGATGAAGAGCAAAGACAACAAAGACCCTCCAAAACTCACTCTGTCTTTCCAACCAACCCCAACCCCACAGAATGTCTGTGAGCTTTTGTCATTTTTGAATTACCAGCCACAAAACACTTCTAATTATTGTGGGCCTGGCTGTGAGTGCACTCAGAGGGTGGAGCAGATGAAGAGACACACAGCTTTGGGGAAGCAGAGGAGGAGAACACAAAACTCTCTGCTTCCTAGAAGGCTGGACTGAGATCTTGGAGGAAATCTGCCTGATCTTCTCCTGCCTCTCACAGAGAGCCATGAGGCTCTGGATCATCCTCCCCTGGACTGCCCAGACATGGGAACTCCATCCCTCTGTCCCACAGGGAGGCCAACTCCAGAACCCCCAACCTTCCCCAAACACCTGTGTTCAGGGCATTCAGGGGCTGATTTCCCAAGGCAGGGCTGCACTTTGGGCATTTGTTTGTTTTGCCTTTACAGCTCAGCTGCCAGGATGCAAAAAAGAAATTGGTTTGGATGGACACAAAATACATTTCTTGTGTGTGCAGTGAAAGCCTGAGGGGGTTCCTGTTGGACTGAGCCCTCTGCTCTGCTGTGAGTGCCTGACACTGCACAGAGCCAAAGTGGGCATCACTGGAAGGGGATCTTCTCTTCCTCCTTGTTCTCCTCATCATCCTCACAGGGAACTTGGAGGCTGGGACACTCCACTGGGGCAGAGACACCCAGGCTGAGTCAGAAAAGGCCACTCCCCTCTTCTCTTACATCCTGATGATGGCAACCCGACAAAGACACATCCCAGAGGAGCCTGTTGCTTCCTGGCAGGTGGTGGAAGTGGAAGCATTCCCAAGGAAAAGGGGAAAAGCTGAGTCCATCCCACCAGTGCCTCAGAGCAAAACTTCAGATGGCATTATTCTGTGTATTCCAAACTTCATGGCCAGAGTTGAGGCTGGGTTTGAAAAATGTGGATTTACTTCTTTTATAGAGGAACATTTATTTTTTCACAGCAGAGGGAACTCTTTTGAGTTTCCTGCTTGAGACAGAGTTTGACAAATACAGTGCCTTGTCTTTCAAAAATGTTCTGAGGAGCCACTGCAAGGTTTTAGATGAGGGCCACGAT
The DNA here is from genome assembly GCA_013400585.1 of Chloropsis cyanopogon. Classification (NCBI taxonomy): domain Eukaryota; kingdom Metazoa; phylum Chordata; class Aves; order Passeriformes; family Irenidae; genus Chloropsis; species Chloropsis cyanopogon. The sequence goes on along the minus strand of WEZZ01011775.1, from coordinate 398,650 downwards.
TGTGCTCTGGAGGTTGTCAGAGGGAAGGATGCTGCTCAGTCTCTCCCTGTTCTCTTTACTGGAGCTGGCATGAAAATGGATTATTCTAAACCATCTCTCTGTGTGGCTGTCCCATTTGTCAGGTTCCTGCAGGCACATTCCCTGCTTGATGTTTTCATAAACTGCACTCCTTTTCCTTGGGTTCTGTGATTAATTGTAATGGCAAGTGAAAATATTCCAAAATAAATCCGTTTTCATGGCCCTCTGCAGAGTCCACTCTGACAACCCTCTGCAGATGTAGCAGTTTGGAGGTGGGGCAGCACGGGGCGCACACCACAGAGCAGCCCTGGGGTGTCCACATTGTTCAAACTCAGCCTCAACTCCGGCCATGAAGTTGGGAATGCACAGGAAATGCCTCTAAATTCTGCTGTGAGGACACAGCTGAGATGGGCTGAATTTCTCTGCCTATTTCCTTGAGAATACTTCCACTTCCTGCAGTTATTTTGGTAGGGTTTGTATTTTCAACTAAGGAGCAAAATATTATTATTCAGTCCAGGAAACTAAAGGAAAATAAGCAGGAATCACAGAAATGTTTAGGTTGGAAAAGACTTCTAAGATCTGATCCAAGCATTAACCCAGCCTTTCCAGGCCCATCAGTGATCCCATGGACAGGGAGGTGCCAGTTTTTGGCCTCTTTTTCTGCCTCTGTCAAGGCTGGGATTGAAGGCACTCAAAGAAGAAGGAAGAAGGAGGTGAAGAAGAACAACCAGCCACCACCCTAAAACCTCCATCTTGCCCCATACATATTGCTATATTCTAAAACCCCAAACTCTAAGTTTTCCACCCTGTGATATTACAGACTTCTAATCAAACTACACACCCGTAATCCCAGTGCTATCAATCGATTTTGGAAGCCTTCTCCATGGCCTCAGGTCAGATGCAGTGTTCTCCTGGGGGTCAGAGGCTGTCAGCACCAAAGTGTGACATTCTCAGCATCCAGAGCTCCAGCAGGGAGGTGCCAGCAGCAGCCCCAGAGCTGGGCTGGGACAGGGCAGGGATGGGGCCAGCTCCAGAACTGCCTGGGGTGATTGTTTGCAATGATCCCCCACATTCCTGTACCCTCTACTCCAGGTACCAGGGCTGCTGTTTTCCCTGGAAATGTGTCTGTCCAGCCTGGAAACTCCTCTCCAGTGGAGAAGCCCCAGCAGCAGTGCCCTCTTGCACTCTGTGGATGCTGCAGGGCACAGCCTGTGGCCCCTTGGTTTGGGTCCCTGCAGCTCTCACCACCCAGAAGAAGCTCTGCCAACCCCTCCTGCTTCTCCTGCATCCTTGCACAGTGTCTGATGATCTGAGAGCTTTTCCCAGCCCAAATGAGCTGCAGTGAGCACAGCAAGAGATGACAATGGACTCCAGTGATGCCTTTTTCCTGCAGGAAGGTGAGGATGGGCAGGTCCTGCTGCTGAGGTGCCCTTCAGCCCAGCACTGCTGCCGAGCTGGGCTCAGCTTTATCTGCTCTCCCAAAGTAAAAGATGGGCTAAAACTAGGACAAAACAACAGAGGGAGTGACAGAGAGGGAGAGCCTAGATTTGAATTGATAGAAACCCCAGGAACCAGCGAGCAGCCCAGTAAGTATTGGAATGACATTACCTGAGCTAGAGAAAAAATTGACAAATTGTTAGGCTGAATTCCTATCTCTAGTGGAACTGGAGAGCAAACACTGTGAGATATCATTATTTCCTTTAATCATTTTCTTTGGCATCAGAATCAGAAGGAAAAAGCTCCAGAGTGACTCTTTTATATTTTCCCTCCCTCTGCCTTTTCTTTCTGATTCCCTCCATTGTTCCCAGCTCTGTCAAGATTGTGACAAACTTAATTACCAGCAAACAGCAGGAATCCCAGATGACATATCCATGATTTTTGCTTTCTTCTGACTTCATGAGAGCTTTCTAGTCTTTAATGTGGAGTGAATAAGGACGGGGAGCAGATGGTGCTGGTGTCCAACATCAGCAGCATCTGAGCCCTCATCTCCTTGAGATCTTCAGTGTCAAGATGTGGATAATGAAACCTCCCAGAGCTGGAGATTCGGGGCTGGAGATTCAGAAAATGGGATTGTGCATGGACAGACACAGATCTGCCCTTTGTGGGGGCTGTCATCTGCCAACCTGCGCTTGGAAACCTGCACTAATTTCAGGACTGCTCACAGCAGTGCCTGCAGAGCCCAGGGCTCTTGCTCCAAGCTCCTGGCACTGGGAGAAGGGATATTTGTGCCTCCTGCAGCTGTAAATTTGATGCTTGGTTGGCTATAAAACAAGAGCTGGGTGAAACACTGTTATGAACAAGGTGTTTGCCCTAAATCCATGTTTCTAAGGGCGTGAAACAGCCCAGGGTGAGGCTCAGTGAATGGTTTTGAGTGAGAAAAAAGATTTAAAAGAAAAATGCCCTAAAATACTTTGAGCATTTTTAAGTGATGTTTTGCCCTTTGATCTTTTCAAAGGGAATTTTATTGTCTTGCTTTCTCAAAGATGTTCTTGGCTGCAGGGGTCTGGAGTGAAGGAGCTTTTCAGAGACCTCAGCAGTTCTACAAGTTCAGGGAAGCTTGTGGCCAGCCAGGTTTTGGGTTGGCCACACCCATTGGTGCAGAAGCAAGGAGCCTTTGCCTCCACCCTGTTGTTATTATTATTATTAATTTTCATTTTTATTATGACACCCAGGTATTCCACTGCTTTGCAGGAAGTGTCAAGGTTTGCCACACAGGCACCTCTTTCCCCTGTGCTCCCTCTCCTGAGAGAGGGAAAATGGTCATGTGCCACTCCACCACTTTGCAAACACACCAAACACTGAAGGTTTGGTAGAAAGAAGCAGCAAATCTCTGTTTTATCTTAGTTTTATCTTCACCAAACCTTCTCTGAACAACTGCACCCCCTCCTGAATTCACTTCCCCAAGCTGGATATCTCTGTGGCTCCTGACTTGCAGAGCAGCTTGTGCTTGGAAACTTCTGGGCCAGCTTCTTCTGCCTGCAAGGAAATAAATTTCCTGCCAGGATTTGTTTTTCTGGGCACTGCTGGGGCTCGGAGCATGGCTGGGGCCCCGTGCCAGGTGCACTTCAGTGAATCATTGCTCTGAGCATGATACAGCAGGGCTGGGACAAGGAGAACGTGGACAGTTTTGGCTTTGGGCTGTTCATCAGCCTCTCAGCTGAACCCAAAGCATGAAAATGATTTAAACTGAAATCCTGGGCTCCTGGGTGATGAAAAGGCTCACGTGGGGCTGAGGACCTAGCAGGACTCTGGGTGTGTCTCACTGCCCATCAGTAAAAGCCAAATTTTATGGATGTTTGGCACAGCTGGGACACGTGCCACCTCCAGGCTTCCTAAAGGAAACCCCAGTTTGTTATTTGCAATTAAACAAAAGCAGCAGATGTGCAAAAGAACCCAAATCTAAAATTCTCTCCTAAGCCAAAAAGTTACCTCATCTTATGACTTTATAAAATACGTTTTTTTCCTTTTATTTTTTTTCCTCCATCTGAAGAGGTTGCAGGAGAAGGTGGTGGAAACCTCTCCTCCCCTGGGTTGTTGAGTGCAGTGTTTGTTCTTGCCTTTAGATGAGTGCTCAGGGAGGGCCAGGCCAGGCTTGCAAGGGGTGGGAGAAGAGAGTGGGAGAAGAGACTGTTTGCAAGTGGCATCTTCCAGCACAATTCCCCAGTGTGACACATTCCTGTCACTTCCTCCTTTGCTCCAGCCCCAACAGCTGAGCTGTAACTTTTTTAAAGCAGGCTCTTGAATGAGAAAGAAGGGAATGGATGGAGGCTGTGCCTGGTCAGCAGCAGGGGTTGATTCTTGGAAACATGGAGGGAAGGACTCAGGATATTCCTGATCCTCAGGGAACAATTTCTCTGTAGCTGGCTTGCTTTCCTCACACAGAAAACAGCCCTTTAAAAGGCTCTATCGCTACTCAGTGTTTCCTCTGGGAGCCCTGGGACTTTCCCCTGAACACGGAGGAGAGGATGGTTTAAAATGAGCAGCTCTTGAGCCAAGGGGGCTCTGGGGAGATGCTGCTGAGGGATGGGGAAGTTCAGCATTTTGGAAAAAAAAGAAAACTATTCTGCTGCAGTAAGGTAGGAAAATTACAAAGAAAGGCCTCATGAAATCAAGGCTGCTCTCCTGGGATCAGGGGCTGGCCTTGCCAGGCTGGCCCTTTGCAGGTTCCCGTGTGAAAGCAGTGCTGGTGTGAGCAGCTCATTAACAGAACAATCTATTCCGGGGTGAAAAACAACTGGCACCTGGATAAACTGTTTTACCCCGTTAGATAGAAAAATGAGAGCTGTCCCTCACAAACAACTGTCCCTGCACGTTCACCCTGGGGTTTGAGTGCCCAATCAATCCAGGGTGCCAGCTTGGTACTGCCCAATAAAGGGATGGGCAAGAAAGCTCCTGAGCAACTGGAGTCACACACGGGGTCTGTAAAACTGTGTAAAAACCAGTTGTGTGAATAAAGAAGGGGCTTTTTCCACCATGAGGAAAATAGAGTCTGTGTGATTTATTCCCATACTATTCTGTGCCTTTCCTGGCTGGAGTTTCTGCAAGGAGAGGAGCTCTTTTTGCTTTGCTGCTCCAGAGTGAGCACATGCCATCCCTGTCCCTCCGGGGCACTCCCAGGCTGTCACCTCCCCACTCCTCTGACCCGCTGATGTCCCCAGCTGGCACCTGGGCTGGCTGGCACTGCCCGAGCTCCTGCCAGGCACTGCCACTGCCCCTGCACTGATCAGCCACAGCTCAGCTTTCCTGACACTGCTCTGCTTGCTTCCCTGCCTGGGGGGTTTGTGCATCACCCTGTGGGAAACAGTAAAGGTGAGAAGGTTTTCAGAAAGCTGTAAAAGCAGGCCTCAGAAACAGCAGTGACAGAAAATGTAGAGCTACCTGCAGCTGCTGAGTCTGAAAGCAGAAAAAGTTACAGTAGTACAGCAAGCAAGGACATGAAACAATAGTTTGAGTTTTAGGCTTAGCTAAGATAGACCTTAAGACTGCAGAAAAAATGAAGCAGAAAAAAATGCTTAGCCAGATAGTATGTCAGGGAAACTTAATCCACAAACATCAGAGGTTTACGTCCAAAAGGAGACAGAGGAGTTCTTTCGATTTATATGAATGAAGGGAGAGGCCATGGGGCATTCCCCTGGGGTCTCTCAGATTTTTGGAGGACACCCCCTCCTTTTTATCCCAATTTCCCAGCTGCATTTCCCTCCCTCTTTCCCCACTGGCTGAGGTACTTGAGAGGTACAGACTTCCCAGAACACCTGATACCAGATTCCCCTCTAATGTATAATCCTCCTTTTAATTTTTAATTCCTATGGAATTTAGGGTTTTCCCCCATTGTTTCTTTCACCTTTCAATGCCCAATTTAATTTACCAGCAAACCTACAGTTTATTTGTAAAGGCAAATATCTTTTCCATTCATCAATCAGTGGAATCCTTCCCATGGTTTCTTTTATCTCTCAGTGCTGGTTTTATCTACCAGCAGACCCACAGCTTGTTTGTAAAGACAAACCTGCCATTCCTCTCATAGTAGAAGGTTTTAAGCTTAATAATGTGTATTGTGTGTTGTTAATAGAAAGCAGACAAGCAAGCACTCTGTGAAGCAGGTGTGTGTGTACTTTTAGCAGGTGTGTGTGTACCTTTAGTGATTGGCTAGAACAACTGTCTGTTAAGCTTTAGCAACATCTATCGGCCAGAAAGTTCTTAAAATGCTCTGTAGCACAGAAATCTTTGGCTGCTGCTGGCTGTACATGAGCTGTTGCCATCCTTCTCTTGTCTCAGCCCTGCAATGAGGCTGATGCTGCAATAGAAGCTCAAGGAGCTGTCCCAGCAATCCCATCCTGTTTGTGAAAAGAACCTCTGAACACAAACAGTGCCCCTGGAGGCAGAGGAAGCGTCTGTGTGTGTGAGCACAGCCCGGCCCAGACTGTCGGTTCCACATCAGTGCTGCAAATACGGATTTCATGGATTAAACAGTGGAGGAGGAATGGTTTAGCAGTGCCGCTCCATGATCCTGGGCTGCTCTCCCCACTCCAGCCCAGCTGGGCTCGGTGGGGATGAGAGGAATGGCAGGTTTGTCTTTACAATCAAGCTGTAGGTCTGCTGGTAGATAAAACCAGCACTGAGAGATAAAAGAAACCATGGGAAGGATTCCACTGATTGATGAATGGAAAACATATTTGCCTTTACAAATAAACTGTAGGTTTGCTGGTAAATGAAATTGGGCATTGAAAGGTGAAAGAAACAATGGGGGAAAACCCTAAATTCCATAGGAATTAAAAATTAAAAGGAGGGTTATACATCAGGGGGAAATCTCTGGTATCAGGTGTTCTGGGAAGTCTGTACCTCTCAAGTACCTCAGCCAGTGGGGAAAGAGAGAGGGAAATGCAGCTGGGAAATTGGGATAAAAAGGAGGGGGTGTCCTCCAAAAATCTGAGAGACCCCAGGGGAATGCCCCATGGCTTCTCCCTTTATTCAAATAAAGTAAAAGGACTCCTCTGTCTCCTTCTTGGACATAAACCTCTGGTGTTTGTGGGTTAATTTTCCTAACAGGGACGTGAAGAAAAGATCCAAAACAAAGAGGATGGCAAGGAAGGGGAGGAACAAGCAGAGCATGAGGAAACAGCAGCAGCTGAGCAGGAGCCAGGCCAGCTCTCCTCAGCAGCTGGATACTGAGTTTGTCTAAACTGCTCATTAATTTTTCACCTCACTCTTCAGCAACTCTATTATTGGAGTTGGAATTTCAGCCTGCTGTGTGACAAATCCCTCTTCCTGAATTCTTCTGGGAAGAGAGTGAAGAGATCCATCTCTCCCAGACCTAAATACACCAAATATCAGGATCTGCTGGAAGTCACTCCAGTTCTCCTCCTTTTGGCCCATCAGGGATGCCCAGGGTGGGGCTGTTGGGGTGTCTGTGCAGGGACAGGGGCTGGGCTGGATGATCCTGGGGGTTCCTTCCAGCTCAGGGTATTCCATGATTCTATGATTCCTGAAACAGAGATCCACTTTGTAAAGCAGTTTATTTATGTTCCCAATCTGGCTTGACTGGGTCCACACCTTGATGATGTTCCCTGGATGTCACTCCTATTTTTCAGACACATTCTCTTCCCACTACAAGGAACCTGTAGGATTTATGAGGAGATGGAGTGTGTGGTTTGTTCCATCTCTTATTAGATATCAAACCAGCAGAAAATCTATCACATTTCTTCTGCTTTTCTTCTGTATCAACAGTGTTGAAAGAAAGGAGATCAAGAGGAAATTAAAGAAATTTAGCTATAAAACTCATAGGGAAGCACCAACAGGAGGGATCAAGAAAGCAGAGAACAAAGAAGGCAGGAATAAAATAGTCTGACAAACATTAGAATCGATATTAAAAGGGGAGAAAAGAAGTACAAAAGGCTCAAAAAGCCCCACAGAAACTGTGTAAAAAAGCAATGCCTGGCTTTAGAAATGAGAAATGCAAGGAATGTAACAAATGATTTCAGATCTGATCCTATCAGAGAGAAATCTGATTTCAAAAAAAAGCAGCAGCTACAGAGACAGTTTGATAAAAGGCTGTACAATAAAAGATTTGAAAATTGCATCTTCCAACTACTTTAGAGAATGGCAAAAGAAAGGGATACATATTAAAATACACTAATGCTGCAACATTGAATACAAAATGTTCTGTTAGTGGGAAAAAAAGGTATTTTGACAGGTGTACTGAGATTTACCAGCAATCTCAGTGACCCCATCAGAAAAAAAAGGCACTGAAAGATTAATTTTAGAATAGCTCCAACAACTGACTGGGAAGAGCATGGAAGCAAACAGCTCACAATTATTTCTGTGGCTGGAAAAAGATCAAACCTTATTTCAGGGCTATTTTTATGGGAGGCAAAGTAGGGCAGGCCTATCCCACTGCTTGGGATAATAATGCAAACAAAGGCTCCTGAGAGCAGCACTGGGATAAAACCCCAGCACCTCGTGGGCTGAGAGCAGAGCCCCAGCACAGAACACAGGGATTTCTGGAAAACTGCAATCCCACTGAGCAGGGAGAGGAGCTCCTGGCCACCCCTCACCATTGCCAGGAGCTCTGAGCCTCCAGACACTCAGAAAGGAGATTTATAGCAAGGAAAATGCACCTTCAGCCATGGCAGCACTGGCTTGGAAATGGGGCTGCTGGAAAATCCCTCTTTGGAGCTGAAGGCACCACTCTAAAGTCAGCTGTAACATCTTCAACTTCTGCCTTCAAAAATCCAAACCACTAAAAAAAGCAATGAAAAAGCTGCTGGGAGATGGGAAAGAAAATGTGAGTGTTACAGGGAAGTCACCTTTGATTGCATTGGGGTTATCCCATAATATTCCTACATTTATAAGTTATCTCAGCTGCCTGGCATTGTGTAGCCATGTAAGAGTGGATGTTTATTTGCAGAGCCAACCATTAAAACTGTTTTAGCCCTCAGGCAGCCAGGTCTGAAATTCAAATGCAAAATAGCTGGGCTGGTGCACAGGCTGCTGCTTCCACAGCCTGATATTCCCAAAACCTTCCTGGAATTCGTGATACTCCCAAAACCTTCCTGGAATTCAGCAAGGAGATATTCCCAAAACCTTCCTGGAATTCGTGATACTCCCAAAACCTTCCTGGAATTCAGCAAGGAACCACTGGAGGTGCAGCCCCAGGGCAGAGGGGGTGGCTGTGATCCATCCTGACCCTGATGCCATTAAACTGCAGATTGAACCACAGGGAAAGGAATCTCCCAACATGGCAGCACATTCCAGGTGTTCTGTGGAAGTTCAGAGCCTCAGAGTCTGGGTTGGGCAGCTGGAATTCCAGTGGACAGCTGTTGGGACCCTGGATGCTGAGAATTTCAGACCTTCTCTGCTGACAGGCACTGACCCTCAAGAGAACGCTGCATTTGGCCTGAGGCCGTGGAGAAGGCTTCCAAAATTGATTGATAGCACTGGGATTACAGGTGTGTAGTTTGATTAGAAGTGTGTAATATCACAAGGTGGAAAAGTTAGAGGGTTTAGAATATGGTAATATATATGGGGCAAGATGGAGGTTTTAGGGTGGTGGCTGGTCCTTCTTCACCTTCTTCTTGAGAGGAATGGCAGGTTTGTCTTTACAAACAAGCTGTGGGTCTGCTGGTAGATAAAACCAGCACTGAGAGATAAAAGAAACCATGGGAAGGATTCCACTGATTGATGAATGGAAAAGATATTTGCCTTTACAAATAAACTGTAGGTTTGCTGATAAATGAAATTGGACATTGAAAGGTGAAAGGAACAATGGGGGAAAACCCTAAATTCCATAGGAATTAAAAATTAAAAGGAGGGTTATACATTAGAGGGGAATCTCTGGTATCAGGTGTTCTGGGAAGTCTGTACCTCTCAAGTACCTCAGCCAGTGGGGAAAGAGAGAGGGAAATGCAGCTGGGAAATTGGGATAAAAAGGAGGGGGTGTCCTCCAAAAATCTGAGAGACCCCAGGGGAATGCCCCATGGCCTCTCCCTTTATTCAAATAAAGTAAAAGGACTCCTCTGTCTCCTTTTTGGACATAAACCTCTGGTGTTTGTGGATTAATTTTCCTGACATTCTCCATGGAATTCAGTGGTATTGTGTAATTGGACAGAAGAGTCCACATTACAGGACACACGTGATTAGTTATTGGGTTAAAAGTAAAAATCATTTAGGTGTCATTTCTTAATTGGATAGTTTACCCTTAAAAGACCTTGCAGAGAGAGATATGGGGCCATTTTGTAGCTTATTGAAAGCTTTGTAGTTATTGAAATGCTGCAGAACTCGTGTTTGTAAGACTGTAACATAGGTAAGAATGATAAGAATTAATAAACACCTGAGTTTGAACACGAAATTCCATCTTGAGTGCTTCAATCCCGACCCTGACCCAGGCAGAACAAGAAGATAAAACACAACAGACAACCTTCATTCTGAGCCACACAAGTAAGGACTCCCATCCTGTGTCTCCTGCCAGGGGCACGGCACAGATTGTCCCCTATGAAATGATGTTCCCAGAGCTCCAGGGCTCTACATTTCATCATCATTCTCCCATGAAAGCCTCAAGCCATGGGGAAGAGAGGCTTCATTTTGGGATCAGTACAATTCCAAGGATGGTAATGGTCAGGTGATTTTCAAAGAAAAGGACAATAAATGGGAGGATTCAAAACACCCAAATGCCCCAACCATTCTTATCCATCTCCTGGAGTCTCTCCTGCCTGGAAGAACCATCCCACAGTTTTCATGGCCCCTGAGGGATCAGTGAGGGACCCCAGACAGTGACCATGGGTGAAGGGAATGGGGATTTTATGGGGGTTTAGCACCACTTGTGCCAGGGGGATCAGCAAGAGAAGACCCCAGCCCAGAGCAGGGCAGTGGAAACACCACAGGTGGGAGATGAAGATCATCACACCTGAGTTACCCACCCACCTCTGGGGCAAAGCCCAGGAGTTCAGGGACAGCTTTTACAATTAAAAATATAAATATCCATCCACACATACAAAAATTTAATTAATCATGTGCTTTCTGAGTATTTCCTTCTCATTTGAGTTATATTTTCTATTTTGTAGATGATGAGCTGAGGCTGCTGCTCTGCCCAGGGAGGGGTCCCTGGCAGGACTTGGGTGGGATCATCTCCCTGGTGGTGCCAGGTCCTCCAGGAATTTCAGTGGGAAATGAGGGACCATGCAGGACTGGAATAAATTTCTCAAAATTCTGTCAGTCAGCAAAAAAGGAAAATTGTAATTTCTGTGGATGAATGAAACTTGGCTGGGTCAGATGTTATTTCACACTGCAGAGTAACTGTCTCCTTTGGGTGTTTAAGTTGTGCTTTCTACATCCATTACTAAATTTCAATCAGGTCTTACAGAGCACAGAAAAGGTTTCAAAGGTAATTAAATTCTTACAAAATGTTAAAAAAATAGGCAGCTGGCTAAGAGACAGGCAGGGGAAGCATCCTGAGTGCTGGAGACATCCCTGTGTGAGCTGGGAGAGCCACCAGAGGATTGAGTGGAGAGTGTGCAAGTCTCAGCCAGGACCTGGAATTAATCATCAGACTAAACTTGCTCCATCAGGACAGCGTGGGGCCAAGGGACACTCGGGACTCTGCTTCTCCTCAAGTGCTCCCCTGTCGCTGTTGTGCATAGAATGAGGAGACAAGACTCCGAGAAATTCTTGTAGAAATTCAGAAGGCTAACTTTATTAGAACAAAGCACTCTTTTTACAGAGCCTTTTGCTAACAGCTATTTGATTGGTTAAATGACATGACACCTCTCTACCACCATTGGATGAGATAGAGAGAGCATATTTTGAAAACACACACGAGGAAATAATAAACTAAAGTGAAAAACAGCACCTGTTATTTTGAGAATGAGAAGTGCTTACAGAACCTCTATCAGTCTCTTCCTGAGAACATGAAATGCCCACAAGGCTGTTCTCTTTAGAGGAAAAATGGTTTTCCTTGGGAAAACTCGAGCTGATGCTGAATTTCTCAAAATCCACCAAATGTCAGCCCCACACTCCCCAGGCCTCTGGAGCACCAGAGGTGCTGCATCTCTTGATGCCAGAGAAGTTCTGGCCTTACCCCACCTTCTGCAAGAGCCTGGAGAGATCTTTGCTGTTATCCAGAACAGGAGTTGGTGCAGGCAATCACCACAGGAAGGGTGGTCTGGCAGTGCATGTTATTTATTCATGGTCTGGAACTGCACTGGGCCCTGGAGAGTCACCATCCTCTGCTCTTCTCCATGCATCTTGTGTATTTATATTTGTAAACAATTGTTTTCTGAGCCCTTTCCCCCATCTCGTGTATTTATGTTTGTAAACAATTGTTTTCTGGGCCTTTTCCCCCATCACTCCCAGTGAAAATTCAACAGGGAGTCTCAAAAGACTGGAAATGCACATTTCCCAGAAATATGAGTTTTTACTGATTGTTTCTGGGTATTTAAAATAACTCTGGCCTGGGTTGCAATTATTCTGTGAGAAAGGAACTGAGCATTGCCCCATGCCTGGCAGTGTGCAAGGCCAGGCTGGATGGGGTTTGGAGCACCCTGGCTCAGTGGAAGGTGTCCCCTTAGGGAAGCTGGAATAAGATCAGCTTTAAGGTTTCCTTGCAGCCCAAACCATTCAGTGATTCTATGATTCAAGGGAGATGTGAAACGAGTTTCCTACTTCCCCTATCCAACATTCCATCTTCCAGTCCAAGAGGTAAAGCACAAAGGCACCCATGTCCTGCCTGCCCTGCTCATCCCCGCTGTCCCCAGGGATGTCACTGCCAGGAAAGCTGCTCCTGGTGGATTGATGCTGTCACTCAGGCGTGCCTGTGGCCACAGGGACAATCTCCTGGGCACTGGGGGATTCACAGGGAGCTTACAGGTCCCCACAGTTCCCAGGTGAAAGCCCTGCCCAGCCCCTCAGGCGTGCAGATCCCTTCTCTGGGGTGTGACAGGAGATCTGTCCCAGCACAGCTCCCACCCCCCTGGGAGCTGAGACCTTCCCCAGCCCCCCCAGGGACACCGGTGAGGCACCAGGGCTGTGCACATTCCCTCACAATCCCTCTCCATGTCTAACCCCAGCCCCTCCCCGAGGCATCCCGGAGTGCCCAGCCCTGCTGATCAGAGCAGCAACCGCAGCTCAGCAAGGCCTGGCTTGCTAAGGCAAACCAAGTATTGCTGGCATTAATACAGGAAAAAAATGGCCCCACTGTCCTTCCTATTTTTATTTTCTTTCCCAGCCAAGCTGCCTGCTCCTTGGGATTTGGATCCCTTCAGCTGCACAGAAGGGCACGTGATTTATTGAAATTGGAAAGCTCGCAGACAAAAAAGGCTGTGAAATTATTTTGTATCTGACACAATCATTAGTGGCATTATTTCTTTTGGAGCTGGGAAGGACACTTATAAAACATCTAACAAGCTGCTAAGGAGATTGCCTAAAGCAGTGATTTTCAAAATGTGCTGCTGGAGCCCATTCTTTGTGCTCTGCACATATATCAAACTCCTGTTTCTTTTTATGGAAAGGACTTCAAATAATATTTCTGAGGGGTGTTTATGACAGTTTGCTGGTCACTCTCTTCAGATATATGCCACCTGCTGATGGCATGATATGGAGATGGCTGAAAGAGGCCAGGACACCCTAAGCAAGTGTGTTGTGGGGCAGAGGGGCACCCAGAACTCCTCTTCTGCTTTGTGACTCCCTCTGCGCACGTGCACCATGCAAACCCTCCAAATCCAGCTTGGATCAGTCTCTAAGGATGCTCTTGGAGGGGTGTGGGGGTCTCCTGTGGGATCTCCCACTTTGCCTGCTGCAGCCAGAGCCTGTCCAGAGGTCCAGTCTGCTTGGAAGCTCTGGTCCAGATACAAGGGGTGCTGGTGGAAAGCACTTTCTGGGGAACAGGACCTATTTCATCATAGAACCATCACAGAATGGGTTGGAGGGACCTTAAAGCCAACCCAGTGCCACCCCTGCCATGGCAGGGACCCCTTCCACTGTCCCAGGCTGCTCCAGCCCTGTCCAGCCTGGCCTTGGGCACTGCCAGGGATCCAGGGGCAGCCACAGCTGCTCTGGGCACCTGTGCCAGGGCCTGCCCACCCTCACAGGGAGCAATTCCATCCCAATATCCAATCCAAATCTATTCCCTGTCAGTTTGAAGCCATTCTCTCTTGTCCTGTCACTCCAGGCCCTTGTCAATAGTTTCTCTCCATCTTTCCTGCTGGCTCCTTCAGGCACTGGAATTAGATCAGCCCAGAGCCTTCTCTTTTCCAGGCTGAACAACCCCAACCCTCTCAGCCTTTCCTCAGAGCAGAGCTGCTCCATCCCTCTGATCACACTCCAGAAGGTTCCATGCCCTTGCTGGATGTG
>WEZZ01011775.1:341484-384101 GCA_013400585.1 Chloropsis cyanopogon | reverse complement strand
GACCCAGGTGAAACCAACCTGTAACCCTGAGAACTTGGCTGAAATTATGTGGATTATGGGGAAAAGGTGCAGCCAGTGCCTGTCTGGCCTCTTCCCATGCCCTTTTTCTGGAATAGCCTCAGCTGGAAGGGACCCACAGGAATCATGGAGTCCAGCTCCTGCACAGACACCCCAAGAGCCCCACCCTGGGCATCCCTGGGAGCAGTGTCCAAACACTCCTGGAGCTCTGGCAGCCTCGGGGCCGTGGCTTGTGCTGTGCTGATGGGCCAGATGAAGCTCGTCCTCTGGAATATGGCAGCTCCCATTTCAACAGGTTCGAAATCCAATTTCCCATGTAAACATCCTCAGAAGATGGAATCAGAATCATGGCATCATGGAATTATTAAGGTTGGAAAAGGCACTTAAGATCATCGAGTCCAACCAGCCCCCCAGCACTGTCAGCTCTGCCACCAAACCATGTCTCCAAGGCCCTTGCAAATAAGACTAGATACTTTGGAGAAACAGAACTATGAAAGATGCATTGTAGTGGGACCCACCAGGGGCAGTTTAAGATGATTGGCTTTAAGGCATCCACAGCATGGCGTGGCAAAAAGCTGACAGGCCAAGAAACTCTTATAGTGTATTGTAATCAGGAAATAGCTGGCTTCTGATTGTGATGGCGTGGACTGTAATATCTGTGTTGTCTCACCCTTCTCATGAGACTGAAAATGGAATAAAGGTTTTCAAAAAGCCTCTCAGCTGCCCTATCTGGGTCAGGAAGGGGTTAAATCTGACACACACCCAGAGGTTTTTTGAGCACTTTGAGGGATGGTCATGCCACCAGTGCCCTGGGCGGCTGTTCTAATGCCTGACCACCCTTTGGGTGAGGAAATTTTTCCCAGTATCCAACCTAAACCTCCCCTGGTGAAACTCAAGGCTGTGAGTGCTGCAGGCAGAGGGACTGCCTGGACAGCTCAGGCCACCGAGGCCCTTTGTGCCCCTGTGTGAGGTGACAAGCATGACCAGCATGGTCATCCAAAGCCTTCCAGAGCAGTGGGAGCTCTGTGCAGGAGGGTGACACATCCCAGGGTTGCTGCTGTCACAGCCCAAACCAGAAGGACAAACGTCGAGGCAAAGCACAACCACTGCTCCTCCCTCCAGGCCTCCTGGGCTGGTGGATCCTCCTGCAGGACTTGGCACTGCCCAGGGCTTCTCTGCAGGGCAGGGGGTGCTTGGAGTAGCTTTTCCCTCTGTTGCAGGAACACACAGAGACATTTCACTGGCTCCTCTCCTGGCCTCTGCTGTGGGGATAGTGAGCTGTGATCACAGGCAGTGTCAGGACCCCCAGATTTCCTGGCTGAGCCTCCAGCAGTGACCTTGCAGCAGCTCCACGGCCACTGACACAGGTTTGTTTGGCAGCCTCTCGATCAGCCAGGCTCAGCACACAGAGAACTGCATGAGACTGATCTTTGTGCAGCCAGGGCCATTCCAAAGTGGGTTTTTTTCCCCTTTTTCTAACTCTGAGTTTACCATTAGATGTGCCTTAGAAAGCACAGGTAATGCCATATATTTAGTGTAAAAATGATGGTCTTTGGTACTTAGTGTCTGCCATCAGAAAAAAGACCCATTTTCATAAATAAATAAATAAATAAATAAATTCAATTACTTGCAATGTCCAGAATTCCAGGGAAATTCAGAATCCAAAAGGAGAACTGTAGACAACGGGTCAGAGAGCACTAAACATGCTTGGCAAAGGATTGTGGCACACAAACTTTGACATTAACCCTCAGACAGACTTAGAAATTAAGTTCCCCTTAAATAACCCAAAATCTTGTTGCTGATCCCTAATCCAGGAATATGATTAACCATGAAATATCATTGATGCAGGATAGAATACTGCTCTCACACCTTCACACAGTCATTGCTGATGAAATGGAGGCCTCCAGGTGAAGCTGCTTCACACAGGGCAAGGTGTGCCTGCCTAACTGCAGAGTAATTAACAGCAATTAACATTAATTAACAGAGGCCCAGCAGGGCCTGTTCCCCTCTAATTGGCCAGGACAGGGCCTGGCTCCTTCCTGCTGCTCCCCAGAGCTGTCAGTCCCTGGGGTCCCACCTTGCCCCATCCCAGCCCCCATAAAAAGGCAGGAGGGGGTGAGGGAGTGTGGTGGGTGCTTGGTTTGTCCTTGCTGGTGCTCTGCTTGCCTCCAACAGGTAACAAAGGGACTGGTCTGGCATTTCCAGGAGGGATATTCAGGTGCTGGGGTGTGATAGCAGCAGGGCAGACCCTTGAGCTCTGTTTTCCCTCAGTTCTGCTGTTATTGTTTCTTTTAGTCAAGAGTTTCTTGAAACCTTGGTGGGAAGGTGATGCTTTTTCTGGGGCTAGCTAAAAACAGAGGCTGGGCAGAATTAGGAGAGTAAAAAAGCAGTTATATTTATTGAAGGGTCTTCAGGGACATCCAGGGCACATGAACAGCCCCCATGGACTACGCCCAAAATGGGTCACGGGTTTGCACACTTTTATAAGTTTGGTCCATTTGCATATTGGGGGTTAATTTTCCAATTACAGCTTCAGCTAATGAAGTAATTTACCCCAAGTTTGCTCCCCTCCAGCTCACTTTTGTTCCCATGTCTCAGGGCCTGAGGCAGTGAGGTGTCCTTGATTGCCAGGCCTGGAGAGGAATTGTTGTGTCTGCCCAAACTGGGAAAGCAGCAGCTCACACTGTGTGTGGAGTTTAGAGTTATACACTAAAGAACTGCAGGAGTACAAATATATGAAAAATAGAAAAGTTAAAATCCTCAGGCATCAGAGGAAGGAAGTGCCTTGTGCCTACCCTAAATATATTGATAATATTTGGTTTCTAGGGTGAGGAAAGAATGTTCTCTTTGTTCCTTTGATTATCACAAACCACCCAGAACTTACACTTGAAACTGGGTAGATTTGCAGGTGGCACAGACCCCCTCCTATGAGGCTGTTTTGGGGTTTCCCCTGAACAGGCAGTAAAGGACCTTCTCTCTTTTATGACCCTGGAGGGAAGTGTCCCCTTGGAAGGGGATCCTTCCCTGAAGCCTTGGTGTTCCTTGCATTCCAGTGCCATGGCCTCTGCTGTGCCCGACAAGGAGGAGGCTGCCCAGAGCTCCCCAGAGGTGGAGGAGCAGGAGGTTGGTGCTCCCTGTGGGATGTGAGGAGTGGCAGCTCTGGGCTGCAGGGTGAGGAGGTGGCCCTGCTATGGCTGAGGGGAGCTGAGCCCCCCAAAATGGGAGTTTCCTCTGTCAGACTGTGCCCTGCAGCTTCTGGGAGGCAACACAGACAAAGATGTGGACCTAAAGGCCCTGTAGCCTCTTAGGCTCAGCAAAGTTAGCTGGTTCTTGGCTAGGAAGGATGTTTCTCTAACTCAAGATCCTGGCTCCCGGCAAGCAGTGCTCCCATTGAAAGACTCCAGTGTTTCAGCTCCCTGAGACCTGCTGCTCTTGCTCTGCTCCTGTGACCAGCAGCACCCTGTCAGCTTAAAACCAACTCAGTGCTGCCTGGTGGAGCTCTTCTTGGGATATTGGCTTGTCAAGTAACCACTCCAGGTGAACTGGAGATGGGTATGTGGCAGAAGAACTGAGGTCACCCCCAAACTTGGTTGTTTGTTGTGCTAGAGGAAAACTTTCCTGGGGTGGACAAAGCTCCCCAGCTCATGTCACAACTGAGTTATGGATTTAATTGTGTGTGAGCAAGGCAAGAGTTTCCCCCTCAGGTAGGCCAGGTGATGTGGTGACAATTCCTCCCAAACAGGGAATTCCAGGGCAGAACTGCTCAGGGCCGTGTTTGGGGCTTCATGGCTGCACTTCTCTTTGCTCTTCCAGGCTGCAGTGAAGGAGGTGGCCAGCCTGAGCCTGGTGAGCTCTGCCTGTGACGTGGTTTCTGCAGCCTATGCCTCCACCAAGGAGAGCCACCCCTGCCTGAGGTCTGTGTGCGACGCTGCGGAGCAGGGAGTGCAGAGTGTGACCGAGGCCACGGCCAGCTGTGTGCAGCCCCTGCTGGCCACCCTGGAGCCCCACGGTAAATCCTGGGGAAGGGCGGGAGGGACTCGGACTCCCTCCACGCCGGGGAGGAGTCCCGGGGTGAGGAAATGCACCTCTGCGTTGCCGCAGTGCAAGGACAACTCCTGCCTTAGAACCAAGGCTCAAGCTGGGCCCTAATCCCAGCAGTGTGCTGGAGAGTCAGGGATTGACTCTGATGCTGACTTTCCTAAAACTGACTTTTGCAAGGTGGAACTTGAGGTGAAATGGCAGAAAACCACATTTTGACACTTTTTTGGTTCTCTCTTCAGTTGCTGCAGTGAGTGAGTATGCTTCCAAGGGTTTGGATAAACTGGGGGAGAAGCTGCCCCCCCTTCCAAAGCCAGTGGAACAGGTAAGAATTAAAGCTGTGCTGTCCCTGGCAGGCAGAGGGGCTTGGTTCTTGTGGGATTTCTAAGCTCGGGAGTGATGTAGGCTCACGCACCGGAGTGTGTGATGCACGTTCCCACCAGAGTAAACACTTAACTGACACTATTTGTCCTCCACTATTTGTACTATTTGTCCTCCTGGTGCAGTTGGGAATTCCAGTGTGAGACACAACCCACTCCATTATCTGCCATTCCCCCTGTCCCCAGGCTCTCTGTGACACAAAGGAGCTGCTGTCATCCAGAGTGGCTGAGGTGAAGGAGGCTGTGAGCAGCAGAGTGCTGGAGGTGCTGGATGTCACCAGGGAGACTCTGCAGGGCAGCGAGGGGGCTGCCAGGCCCGCAGTGACCGGTGCTGCTGGGCTGGGACTGGAGCCCACGGTGGGACAGACTGGTGTGTGTGGAGCAGAGGCTGTGCTGGAGGGAGCAGAAGGTGGCTCTGTTCCCATTGGAAATGAGGAGCTAGGTAAGGAAAGGGTGGATGTGGCTGTGGAAGTGGGAACTGTTGGACTGGGGGTGGCCAGCCCCATTCCTCACCCCACTACTCTGGGATGGGGCTAATGGGAAGAAGAGAATCCCAGAAGGGTTTGGGTTGGAAGGCACCTTAAAGCTCACTTTGGGCTTCCCACCATGGGCAGGGACACCTTCCACCATCCCAGGCTGCTCCAAGCCCTGTCCAGCCTGGCCTTGGGCACTGCCAGGGATCCAGGGGCAGCCACAGCTGCTCTGGGCACCTGTGCCAGGGCCTCCCTGGAGGGTGCCTGGCTGCTGGTCTGGGATCTCCTGAGCCTGGTGCTGTGACATGGCTGACTGAGGCACTGCCTGTGTCCCCAGCCCCGCTGGCAGTGTGTGAGGAGGGCACAGATGTGACACCCCTGGAGCAGCAGCGGCAGCACAGGAGGTACTTCGTGCACCTGGGCTCTCTTTCACAGGAACTGCGCCTCTCTGCCCACCTGCACTCCACAGCCAGGATCAAGCAGCTCTGGCAGGGCATGCAGGGGGCCCTGGCACAGCTCCACTGCATCCTTGAGCTGGTAGGTAGAGCCCAGCCCCTGGAGGGAGGGCACCAAAGCCCTGGTCTTGTCTCAGCTTTGTTGCTGTGCTGAGGAGCTTTGCAGCTCCCCAGCTGACCTGTCTGTCCTGGCACTCTGATCTTCCCCTGCCACAGATTGAGGCCTTTAAGCAAGGATTTAATCAAAAGCTTCAGGAGGGGCAGGAGAAGCTGCACCAGATGTGGCTGGATTGGAGTAGGAAGTATCTCAAAGAGAGTGGAGATGAAAGCCCTGCAGAGCCAGAGGTACCCCCGGGGAGGGGGGTAGAGGGCTCTGGGCATCCCCTTGGTTTTAAGTGACTCGTGCCTGATCGTGTCCTTCCTGCCTCCTCCCAGGAGATGGAGTGTCTGACCCTGCTCATGGCACGCAGGCTCACCCAGCAGCTGCAGCTCACCTGCTCTGGGGTGCTGGCTGCCATCCAGGGCCTCCCCTGCAGCCTGCAGGACAAGCTGCAGCAGCCTCTGGGTGCCATCCAGGAGCTGCACGCTGCCTTCTCAGGGGCAAACTCCTTCCAGGATTTGTCCAGCAGCGTCCTGACCCGGAGCCAGGGGGAGCTGGCTGGGATCCAGGAGTACATGGAGGAGCTGCTGGATTACCTGAAGAA
Source organism: Chloropsis cyanopogon (assembly GCA_013400585.1). Taxonomy (NCBI): domain Eukaryota; kingdom Metazoa; phylum Chordata; class Aves; order Passeriformes; family Irenidae; genus Chloropsis; species Chloropsis cyanopogon. The sequence continues at coordinate 378,033 of WEZZ01011775.1, read as the reverse complement.
CAACACTCCTCTCTCCTGGCTGGTGGGACCCTTCTCCCCCAGGGAGGAGGAGGAGGAGGATCAGTCCTCCCAGGAGGAGGAGGGGGCAGCAGGAGCTGGGCACCTGGAAACCTCCAGCACCACTATGTAAAGGATAAAACAATAATTGCTGTTGGCATTAAACCCTCAGTAAGTGGAAAATGTCAAGAATTGTCTTCCTAAAAGCTGCTTGTACTGGATGGTAACTGCTTAAAATAAAGCTGCTGCATAGATGGGGTCTGTGGTCTCTCTGGGACAAAGAGTGGCAGGATTGCTGCGTGGGCGTGAATTGTGCTCTTCCTTGATGGAATTCCTTGGTACACTCAGGGTGCAGGAAGAGCAGCCAGGAAGGATCACAGCTGGTGAGCACCGATGTTGTCCTGGGAAGTTGTAATTCCTTCTCTCTCCCAAGCCTGCAGGCAAATACCCTGCTGGCACTGCCCTGTGCTTGGGAGAGCTGTCAGAGCCCTGGCATCCCTTGGTATCGCTCCTCCAAGGCCAGATTCTCCTCCTGTGTTTCCCTGCTGCTGCCTGGGCAGGCTGGGTTGTGGGGTGGGAGGTGGGGGAGCTGTGCCCTCGCTGGTGGGGAGGCACCAGGCTGTGGGGGACAGACCCTGCCCTCCCCTGAGCAGGGCTTCTGGGCAGCTCAGACTGCTCCAGTGCCACCTCCAGCTCCTTTTGGAAGAGGCTGGGGAGCCCAGTGCCTTCAGACTGGCCAGGCAATGCTGTGAGTGGGGCTGATGGACCAGGGGCCTGTGGGACTTGGAGAGGAAAAGCTCTGCTCCTGGCTCCTCACCCCTCTGTCCTCAGAGAGGAAAAGCTCTGCTCCTGGCTCCTCACCCCTCTGTCCTCAGAGAGGAAAAGCTCTGCTCCTGGCTCCTTACCCCTCTGCCTTCAAGACCAGAAGTGGAATCTGCTCTCATGTGAGTACTGCTTCTTCCAGTTATTTTTTTTATTTAAAGATAATTAAAGTTGTTTCCTGGGGGTCAGAGACAGGGACTGGGGATGAGGCTTTTTTTGGATGGTGAATGCAGGTTTGAAGAGGTGGAACTTGCTCCTCTCTCACATACAAGTAACCACTTTCCCACCAGCGCTCCTCATCCTCCAGCCCTGTGTGTAAAGGCTTTGTGCTGAGGCAGCAGTGTGTGGGCTCTGGTTTGGGCAGCAATTGTTCCTTCACGTAACACAACCCCCTCGTGGAGGAATTTGGATCCTGATTCCCTGAGCTCAGCATGCACCAGACAAGGGTCTTCCTCCTGTAGCAGCCAGTTTGTGCTGAAGGCAAAATAATCAGGCAATTTAAGTTGCCAGGCCAAGGCGTTGCTGAGATGTGAGAGAGAAATTGCAGGGGTCATCCCTGCACTGTGTGCCCTCAGCTGCAGAGGGAATTCTCTCTGGAAAAAAGCTCAGCGGTTCTGTCTCCTGTAACTCCTGGAATTAGGGATGCTGGAGCCAGTCCTGCTGCTTGGTGGGAAACAAAACAAACTGTGTGTTGTCTTCTTAATAGCAAAGTTGTACCTTAGCACCTAGGAGTGCCTGAAATTTCAAGTTGCCTGGTTATAAAAGTGAATTTTAAGGAACAGCTGGGCATTCCTGCACTTGATATTGATTTGTGAGTGCAGCACGTCTGAGCTATGCTAACATAGTGCTTAGCCCAGCAAATCCTGCCCATGGATCAGTGGGATGTGTTCCTGCATGGCCATTAAATCCATTTACTGAGAACATCCCTGGCTGCCTGAGCCCACAGCTCGTGGGACCCTCTGGGAACTCCAGTGCTGTGTGTGGCCGGAATCTCCCTGTGCTGCAGCTGGTGATGAGCAGCCCAGCACCTGTAAAGCTAAATATGCCTCAAAAAAGGCTACAGAGACTGTAGCAGAAGAGCTACCACAGGCTGAGAGGACCTTCCTGTGGCAGCTCCTAAAGCTCTGCTTGAAAAGAGGAGGCTTCCCAAGCAGAGTTTGAGGAGTGGAAGCCTCTCCCTGTTTCACTGCTTAACATCCAAAGATTCAGGGAGCCATGGAGACCTCGTACACCAAACTAGAAGGGAAAACTCTGAGCAGCTGCACATGGGAATAGTTCGACTTTTAAATTTGATCTGCTCCCATCCATGCTGCAGAAACAGCAGGGGATAAAGGTGGGAAGAAGCTGGGAATGATGAATGGACTGGCTGCCTGCAGTGTTTAAGGCTGAAGGTCTTCTGAGCTCTGGCAAAGTGTCCAGGTTGCTCTTCATTGTCTCCAAGCTCATCTGATTATCCATGCTTATTCTGAGTAGTTTTGGATGGAAATGAGGAATGTGCTGGTAATGTGACAACCCCAAGCAAACACCTTGGCAGGGAAGCTGTGCCTCAAGGCACCTCCTCTGGCTCTCAGCAGCCCTGGGGAATGCTGCAGTGTTCCTTGGTTCTGGTCATTACTGCCCTGGGGATTGGCTCACCCTCCCCTGTGCCAGCTCACTTCTGGGCTGATTTAAACTTTAAATACACCCACAGGGACACTTGCTTCTTGTTCCACTTTTGGTGGGTGCCACCACATCCCTCTGCTGGTTTTTTTAACATTTTAATTATTTCATTCTCACATTCGTGTCCTGCTGCTGTTCTTCCTTCTGTCCCTGCTCTTCTCTGCTCCCTGCCAGGTCAGGGACTGGATGTGCTGGTGTTGGGTGGGGGCTCCTTGGGCATCACTGACACTTCTTACAAGTGAAATTAGGAGGCATTAACCAACCTATTTCCATGTTTTCCTGCCTGGCAGAGGGAATGGCTTAAGGAGAGTTTCCCAAGCAGCTTTGTTAATGCAATAGATTGGGAAAGGGAAGCTCTCAGGAAGTGCTGGAAGGCAAAAACTCTGTAGTTGCTTGCATGGAGCTTAGTTTCCCCTTCTCCCTTCCATGTTTCCTCTTGGGTATTGTCATCCCTTCTCCAGAGCTGTGTTATTACTTGCTGCAAAGTACACTGAGTATATAAAAGGTTTGAGGCCTCCCTGAAGGGCTGCCCGGGGAGCTGAGGCCCTGCCCAGGCCCTGCAGGAGCTGTCTGGTTCCAATTCCTGTGGCACCTTGAGTTCTTGTGGTTGGAAAAATTTGTTGCAGTAAGGTAGAAAAATTATAAAGAAAGGCCTCATGAAATCAAGCCTGCTCTCCTGGGATCAGTGGCAGGCCTTGTCAGGCTGGCCCTTTGCAAGTTCCTGTGTGAAAGCAGTGCTGGTGTGAGCAGCTCATTGACATAACAATGTATTTGTGAAAAATGCCATTCACTTGTTTTAAAATTTTAGAAGTTTAATAGTAATGAAAATAGTGATAAAGAATTAGGACAATAAGAGACAATAAAAAGCAAAGAATTATGGATGTGTCTGGCCTTCCACTGCCAGGCACACCTTGCTAACAAAGGATTACCTCTTAAAAACAATAGCCTATTGCATATTCATATATCCCATACACAATCCAAACATTCCTTTCAAACTAGGGTGTTTCTGTTTAATTTCAGCTTTCTCCCCATCTTGTAAATCAACTTTCTTGCTTTCTCCAAGTCTGAGCTTTCCCAGTAAGGAGGCAATAATTCTTCTCTTGGGATCTTGGTGTCTGTTGCTGTTGTCTTTATCCAGATAGGATAGTGTGAAAAATTTCTTGATTTCTATTCCTTGAGTTAGTTACAAAGGAATATCTTACATCACATAGTAAAAACTATATTTACCACACTACTTAAAAGAGATTATTACAGCATAACTTTCCAACATAACACAAATAGTATTCATGTTAATATTTGTGAAGAGCCAATCATAAAATATGCATTTTTCACACTATGCCTGGGTGAAAAACAACTGGCACCTGGATAAACTGTTTTTACCCCATTAGATAGAAAAATGAGAGCTGTCCCTCACAAACAACTGTCCCTGCACGTTCACCCCGGGGTTTGAGTGCCCAATCAATCCAGGGTGCCAGCTTGGTACTGCCCAATAAAGGGATGGGCAAGAAAGCTCCTGAGCAACTGGAGTCACACACGGGGTCTGTAAAACTGTGTAAAAACCAGTTGTGTGAATAAAGAAGGGGCTTTTTCCACCATGAGGAAAATAGTCTGTGTGATTTATTCCCATAAAATTCAAGATGTTCAGACCTTGTAGGAATTAATTTGGAATGGGATGGGTGGAAGTTGCTGTGGCTGCTCAGTGTGGGAGCAAAATCAGAGTGTGGGCCTGCTCTGGTGGCTGGTGTGGGCAGGCAGGACTCAGTTCTGCTGGTTTGCACTTGGTTCTGGGCTTTCCTCATGTCACCTCCCCTCCCTCTCCTGCTGCATCTTCTCTTGTGTTAGAGGAAGCCAAGTGTTCAGGGCATGGGAGAGAAGCCTGCAGGGGTTTCCCTGCTCTCTGGGCTGGACTGTGGCAGCCTGCAGTGCCCAGGTGAGATCCGAGTGGGTTTGGGAGCCCCAGAGAACACAGGTTTGTGTAGGAGGCCATGGGTGCCTGCAGTGCCCTCACTCTGCAGTGCCCTGTGCTCCCTGCTGAGGCATTCCAGTGCTTTCCCAGCCCCAATCTCTGCTGCTGGCTGCATTCAGCTCTTCCCGCCTCCTGATGCTTGTGGCAGGTCCTGGCAGGACTTTGAGCTGGATTTTGCTTTCCCTCTCTCTGTCCCCCACGGCGTGGGGGGGTCAATAAATCTGCTTCAGCCTGCCTTACAAACCGAGTGTGAGCTTGTGACAGCTCCAAAGGATCTTGGCAGGGCTGGTTAAAGCCCCTGATGCCCCCAGCACTGCCAGGCTGCTGCCCTGGTCGATGCTGGGCTGCCCTTTGCTGCAGAAGCAGGGCCCAGCTGCTCCTGTGGGCACAGAGCACAGCCCGGTGTCCTTGCCCTGCTGTGCTGCCCCTGTGGAAAGGAAAATCCATCAGCAGGAGCAGTTTGTTTGCAGCATGACGTCCTGGAGTCCTCTGATTCCTGTGCTGACTTAGATCCAGCAATGGCCTTGGCTTCTCCAGCAGGGGAGGTGGTGCAGAGGGTGACTGACCTGCTGCATGCTGACATGGCTGGGATTGTGCCATTCTCTGCACGGATTTCACTTTTTAATTCATGTTTTTGTTCAGCTTGCTTCATAGTGACAGGGGTTTGGTGCAGGAGGCACAGATTCCTGCCTGGCTCTCCCCAGGTGCCCTGGAGGCTGTTCAAGGAGATGATCTGGGAAAGAAACAGCTGGGAAGGGTGGGGAGAATTTGAGGCTAAGGCTGGGATGGAGTGGGAAAGCAGAGAGAGCTGGAGGAGGAAACAGCAGGAGGGCTGGGGACAGCCAGAGAGCAGCAGGTGAGAGGCTGGATGGAAAACCAGTGGAAAATCCTCCAAGGAGGATTGGGATTAAAGAATTCAGGGAGTCTGAGGGAGCAGGGGTGAACTGAGTACCTGGGAGCAGAGAAGCAGGGAATGCTGGACTGGGATGGGCTCATCTGGGGCAAGGTGCAGAATACTGGAGAGCAGGAGGGGAACCAGCTGGAAGGGAACTGGAAATTCCCTTTTTACAGTTATTTCAAAGGCACTGTGTGTGTATCTTATCAGGCTGACTCACTGGGTGTCTCAGAGCAAGGCAAAACACCATCTCTGTCCTTTGGCAAGGTAATGTTGGGGAAACCCCTATTCCTCTGCAAGAGAGACCCCAAAATATTTGCACTGCATGGACCATCCTGCAGGGTGGTGTCCTCACACACCTTGGCTTTGCAGGATGTTTCTGTGAGGAAACACCAACTGCAGTGGCCTTTTTCCTGGCAGAGAAATCCAACATTTTGGGTTTATGCCTGCTGTCCTCCCTAAAAAACCCTGCTCTGCCCAGAGCTGGCTGGTTTTGGAGGGACACCTGGCTGGCAGATCCAGGCACCTCTCACCTGGGGAAGCCTGGGCTGCCTCCCCTCCCTGCTCCATCTCTCCTGTGGGATGGGGACTGCAGCTGGGAGCTGAAGGTCACTTGAAATGCCATCCTCATTTAGCTGCCTCGATGGGGTAATTACAGCTGGAAATACACGGTTTGCTAAACAAATTACAACCCAAATGCAGTGTTTACCTTGTGAGTGATGGATTGGGAACACCTGTGCCAGTTTGTGGAGTAGAAAAAAGCAATTTTAGGATTTTGAAGTGTTTTTTCTTGTGATGTCTCCTGTTGGCTGTGTCTTGTGTCCTGTCCCACTGATCCCCAGCAGATCAGGGCATGACACTGTTTGTGTGGTGCTGTGGCTGTTTGGGATCTTTCATCCTCCTGAATGGGGAGGCTGAACCACAGCCCCAAGGAGGGCAGGCGAGCCCCAGGTGCAGAGAGCATGAAGGGCTGTGTGCCCCACTGATGGTTTGGGCACTGGAGAAGTGGTTGAAGCAGGGAAGGATCAGACCTGAGGTAGTCCTGAGCACTGTGCCAGGACAAGGGGAATGGCTTTGAACTGACAGAGTGGCGGTGTAGGTGGGAAATTGGAAAGAAATTCTTCCTTGTGAGGGTGGGCAGGCCCTGGCACAGGTGCCCAGAGCAGCTGGGGCTGCCCCTGGATCCCTGGCAGTGCCCAAGGCCAGGCTGGAGGAGCTTGGTGCTGACTGTGCAGCACACAGGACTGCCTGGAAGCCCAGACATCCCACTGGAGACAACCATTGTTGCAATTTTGTTCTGTATTAAACTCCTGCTTTTGGACCCAGTTTTATTCTCTGCCAGCGTGATGGTGCTGGGTAAGGATTGGACCTGATGGTCTTGGAGGTCTTTTCTAGCCCCTAAACCAGCCTTTACATGAAGAAGGGGGTAAAACACAACTATAAATCTATAGAACTTCTCCTAACATATAGGCATGATATTTGCCTTTAAATTGTGAGAGTCAGCCATGGCATTGCTGATCTCTCACCCCTCCAAGGAGAATGGATGGAGGGCTGTGGGGTGGGAGGGGCAGGGATGGTCCTGGCAGAGCAGGAGAGCTCTGAGGGGTGCTGGGAACACTCAGCAGGGGGAGCTGGACTTGCTCAGAACCTTCCTGCCCATTTCTTCCTTTACCTGGAGAAATAGAATGCACTTCTTTTATTTAATAAATAACATACATGGTATAGAAATAAATGTCTATATCAAATAAATATATTTAATTTAGTTTGATTTATTTAATATTTTTCAATTAGGCCAATGAATTGCTACTAAAAAGATATCTGAACACATTTGATTTTCTTATTTTTTCTTGATTTTCTGAATTTGTCTTGATTTTCTCAGATCTATTTGCTACCTTCATATCACAATTCCATCCCTTATATAAAAGATACATATAATATAAGCTTAGTATAAAATATTTCTGTATTTCTTGGTTTTTGCAGCATCTGGGCAGAAGTCCTCAGCAATGGAAGTTTCCTGGTGTGACTAACAGAGCTTCCTGCTGAGGGGAAGCTGAGAGATGCTGATTTCTTTTATTCTGGCCTGTGGGGTTTGACATGGGAAGAAGATCCAGAGAGGAACTCCCTGGTTTCCCAGGGCAGCCTGGCTGGCTCTGTTCTCAGAGACACACACAGAAACTCAGAACTTCTCAGAAGCTTCTGGCCTCACCTCCCTGGACCCCACTGCAGTTTGGGGAGAAACCACAAAGGTGCCTCTTTTGGTAACCACTGCTGGCTTTGCAGGGGCACCGAGGCTGCAGCTCCTCAGTGATCCCAGGAGCTGCTTTGGGAAATCTGGGAAATCTCGTTTGCTGCCTCACCCTAATGAGGGCTCAGCTCCACGAGCCTGCAGGCAGATAATGACTGGGAGCAGCTGGGACAAGAGAGCTCCTCAGAGCTTCAGGAAAAGGCACCAGGCAGGGATGCCCCTGGCATTTACTGACTTGGGGACCCTCCTCCCTGGGCTGCTGGAGCCCCCTGGGTGAGGGGAACTTGTTCCTGGGCAGAAGGACCTGCCAAGACCTCCTGGGGGCTCCTCCTGGGAATGGGGGTTCCAGGACCCCTGGGTTCATGCCCTGCCCCAGCACTGCAGGGAGGTGGAGGGGCTCCGCCTCTCCTGGGGTTATCCCTCCTCTCTGAGCTTCCTCTCTCAAAGCTCCTTTCCTTGGGAATCTGCTCCAGTGACCTCCATCCCTGGCAGTGCCCGAGGCCAGGCTGGACAGGCTGGGAGCACCCTGGGGTAGTGGAAGGTGTCCCTGCCATGGCAGGGGGTGGGATGGGATGAGCTTTGAAGTCCCTTCCCACCCAAACCATAGTTTCTATCCTGCTTTCTCTGGAATTCCTGAAGAATTTGGCTGGAAGTGCAGCTTGGTGAATCCTAACAGCAAAGCTCTGCTTCTCTTTGCTCCTTCTCCTTTGGCTGGAGACTGTTTGGTTTGGGAAGTTGCCCTGTTGGAAGTAGGAAGGAAACTTTCAGGCTGTTTCTCTCCTGAATCAGATCAGAGGCTCCACTTCTAGTTAGGTACCCACAGCAGTGGGACATCTGGGGGAGAGGAAAAATTCCAGGGAGGCCTCCAGGCCTGCCAGCTCTTTCTGAAAGGATGCACTGAGGAATTCAGTCACTAATGCACTCCCTCAGGCCATGGCTCTGGTGAGGATGAGTGATTTCCTGGGCTTCTGCTTTTAATGAGGGGAGAGCTTGCAAAAGGTCAACCTGCAGAGTTGTCATTTGTCATCTGCATTGCCAAACTGGTGGAGCTGTAGGAGGTTTCAGCATTTTCTGGAGGTTATAGAAAACTTTAGTGGCTTGTGGACAAGTCCCAGCTCTGGACAGAGGTTTGAGGTGAGGTCTTCATGTGGTTGTGCTCTGTTGCAGAAGAGGTGTCAAAAGTCCTGAAAAAATGAGATCTGTGCTAAAATATTGATGACAATAATGACAGAATCATAGAATTGGTAAGTTTGGAAAAGACCTTTCAGATCACCAAGTCCAACCATCAGGCACATTCACCACTAACCCATGTCCTCAAGTGCCACATCCACAGGTTTTTAGAATGTTCTGGGGATAGGGATTCCACTGCTTCCCCACAACCTGTTCCCATGCTTAGGCTCCAGCCCAACTCGGGGTTACACAGCTGTACCCAGATGTGCTGCCACTCCTGGGGCTGCTGAGCAGCTTCTCTCCAGGAGCAGGGAGGACACCCTGGAGCTCAGTCAGCTGGTGGCAACTCCTGGAGAAGTGTGGCACAGACATCTGTCAAAGCTGAGAAGGGATTCCAAGAGGATTTTACAGCACTGGCACAATTTGTGAGCCCGTCCTTCCCAGCAAACACAGCTCTTGCTACCCTAAAGAGGTGCAGAAGAGCAGGGACACTTTTGGGATAAAGTGAGGATGTTACTGCTTCCCCCCAGGTCCTTCTGGGGCCTGGGCAGCTCTTTCAACCCTCCTGTAACTCAGGGTGATTTGTGTGCTTCTATGAGCTCATTTTACTGTTTCTCTGAAATCCACAACAGTAATTTGGTAAATAGAGAATTACCAGACCTGAAGCACTCTAGCCCTGGCCAGCTGTAATTTGCTCTGGGTAATCACTATTCTGCTGCTTCTCTCTGCTAGGTCTGAAAGTGCTAGGAATTTAGAGTAGGAATCAATTAAACAGCAAATAGGTTTCTTTGTCAAAATCAATTAAGTCCTCCTCCCAGCCAGTGCAATGGTCTCCCTGGAATTTCATATTCTGCTTGGCTGCTGTTTCCTCAGCAGCTTTTGCTGGATAATGTTGATGTTTTATAGCTTGATTTAAATCATATGGATCAATGCATATGCATCCCTTATTTGGATTTTTCAATTACAGCCGTATATTTAGCCTAAATGAATTATCTGGGTTGTAGTTGCAGCTACACAGAGAATTTTTCATAATGCCCAATTCAATTCCTACTTTCTCTGTAAGCATAAATGATTTCTTCAGGGAGGAGGATCATTAGGGTTGTTCTGCCCTTCTTGCTGGAGTCTGGGTCTTCCAAAGGGGCCAGACCAGGAATTTTCAACCATCTCCTGTTGTTTGTTCCTTTTGCAGTTTTAGAAAAGCTTTCTGATGTTTTCATATTTCTAGCTAGGTTCTTACGCAGTTTCTTGTAAATAATAGTTAGCATTTTTTCTGTGGGGTGAAGAGAGAAAATGGACAGGTGACCTGTCCACTGTGGTTGAAGGAGTGAAGCTTTGAGTGGCCACTCTCTGTCCAGCCTGTGATTTCTATAAAATGGAGTCAAACCTTTTAAATAAACCTTTTTTCTCTCACATGAATCCATACCGAACACGTCTCTGTGTTTCTATGTCCTATAACGACAATCTCCAGCCTGTGGATTCTTCTTCAGCTTTGGGTGGAGAAGCAAACACTTGGGAATTGTGGATTGTGCAGCTGTGTGGGTGCAAGTCATTTTTTAAGTCCCTTGTGGACTCCTCTGACCTGGCTCTGCCCACTGTCCCCTCCCCAGAGCTCTCAGGTCACAGCCTGAGATCCCTGACCTGGATCTGAGCTCTTGCTGTTGCACCTGGGTTTTAAACCATCCTTTCTCCTGCCTGCTGTGCTTCTGACCAAGCCCTGTCCATCTGCATCCCTGCACCCCCAAATGCCTTTGGGAATCTGGCCCTCAGCGTGCCTCAGTGTCCACGGCACCTCTGAAACAGGACCTGGGCTCCTAAATCTCCAAAGTGTCTTTGTCTTCCATGTTCTTCACAGACAATTCATCCCCAGTCCCTGTCTGGGACACTGAAAGAGTTCTGAGTTTAAAGCCAAGCTGTGGCTCATCTTTAAGTCAGAAGATAAAAGTTAATTCTAGATATAAGATATGAATGCCATGGGGCTGTGTCGGGGTGGGTACAGTCCCTCCAACCACCCACTGCCTATTTCATTCTTAACCCCAATGGTTCCTGCAGGCACAGGTGGTGTTTGATCCCTGCTGCCATCCTGGGGAGCTCTCTGTGCAGGCCAGACCTTGCCAGCAGTGGGGGGAAAAATTGCAAAAAAGAGGACTTTTACTTGTATTTTATAGAATTTGAAGTTAGTAAATATTAAAAAGTCCAGAACAATGTAACAGCTATTTTGGGATTGAATTGAACTCCAGGGTTCCAGTTTTGACAAATTAAATCCAAAAAGGGGGATAATTGCTAAAATGGTGTGAATGATTGATTTCTTTTTCCATGTGACAGCCAAACCCAAACCCTTTCAAGGAACTGTTGAGCTTTGGAGAGCTGACAAAACACTCACTGTCCATCTCCCCAAAATCCAGCTCTTAAATACTTCATGTGGCTCAATACACGCTTTTCCACTTAATGCAAAACTTCTCATGCTGAAAATAGAGGCCTGGGGTTATAAACTGCTCAGGAAGTTGGTGTCATCTGAATTTTCTTGTTGCTTGAGGGGATTTTGGGGATCAGCCACGTGCCCAGGGAAGTGCTCTGGCCACCAAGGAGAGGCCCTGGATGCCTCCATGGTAAATCCCACTTTTCCAGCTGTGCAGCTTTGTATAAACAATTCACTGTTCCCTGGGCACTTCCCCAGCTCCTGTTCCTTCCTCCAGGCTGATGAGCCTTGCTCAGCTTTTGCTCTTGGAATTCACAAGGACTGAATTTCCTCCCAGCTGAGGAACAGCAGAGGCAGGAGCAGAGTTCCTCTCCTGGAGGGGACAGGCTCAAAATCCTCCTGCACCTCCTTATGCCCAGAATAGGTGTGTGAAAAACAAGGTTTACTTTTCTGATAAAATTTAAGAAGTTTAATAAAAAGACAGTAGGAGACAGAAATAAAGCCAAGGGTTAAAAACACCAGGTGCTTGGCATTCAGCCAAGAGCACACTTATCTTTGGAGATGCTCCTTAAATATTTTTTCTATTACATTAGCTTGTTGTATATTTATAGACTCTCATGCATATTTATATTTTTCCATAAGCTAGTTTACATATTCTAGGAACTATTTTGCATGGTCCTTCCTTGGGTCTGCCTTTTTAGAGTATGTGTGTTTCTTGGCTGTGGTTTTGGTCTGTTTTCTTTATTACTTCTAGTTTGGGCTTTGGACTATACTTTTTTTTAGATGGCAGCTGCTGATAGTTGGTATATCAATAGTAGGGTCTTCATTCCATGTTCACTGGATGTTATCCCAGCCACACAGACAGTTCACTCACAGCTGTATCAGCTCCCACTAATACCACGTCTAAGTTTTTGTTACTAGCAGAAATAAAAGCAAAGTTATTTCAGCATTATACATATAGCATTTATCTCAGTATTTGTGAAAAGCCAACAATATATTATGTATTTATAACAGGGCCAGGAATTGTGTCCACAGGGCTCTCCCAGCACCCTTTCCCAGGAGGTTTTAAGCCCCTCCTGCCCCTGGGGCTTGGCAGATTTCAGACGTGGTGGCTCCCCAGCCTCACAGTCCTTGCTCCAGTGGAATTCCATCCCTTCAACAAGGGGAAGTTCCAAGGACTAGAGATGCCAGGTGTCACTGCAGGCTGGGCCTGGGGTGCCCCGGGCCTTGCTGTGTCCCAGGTGAGCATCCCCAGACTCACCTGGCCAGAGATCCGTGTTATCTGGGACTTCACCTGCTTTGCTTCCCCTCTCTTTCCTCACTGTTTTTCCTCTCCTGCAGGGAAATCGCCTTTTGGGGACCAATTTGCCATAAACTGGGGAGTGGGGGGGAACACACAGATCTCCATTAGTGAGTGATTCATCCCTTTATTGCTGCTGGGAGACCAAGGCCTCCCTCTAATCCCTGGAATTCCCACGGGCCAGTGATTGAGGGGTATTCAGGCTCCTGCCTGCATTAGCATCTGACTTTCCCTTCCTCACCTGCTGCTGGGCTCCGTTTGCAGGGCTCTGAGCAGCCTCTGCCATCTGTTAATTCAATAATTGCCTAATGTTGTCATACACACGTGCTCTAATGGAGCAATTTCCCAGTTCCCGTCCTGGACTCTGTTTCAGCTGTCGATATTTCTTTACAATATCTATTTTTTCAGGGTTTTTCGGAAACAATGGCATGATTACAATAACTTCAGTTAAGCCTGGTCCTTCAGCAGTCTGGCACAGTAAATATTCTAAAATCCCCATATGTCTGAAACAATCTGGGAAGTTTTAAAATATTAAAGTAACAGATCCCCATTCATGCAAAACGGCAGGCCTGATGGTGCAATTATCCAGTCTATTAATTATTATCTGGTGTGCTTAGAAAGTGAAAACTCTTCTTCAAATGGCTTCAACTGAGATGAATATAAATTAAGAAGGGTCAGGTTTATTTCATGTCCACTGCAAATCTAAAAAAACAACTGAAAAAGGCTAGACCAGGAGGCCAAATAAATGTGGGGGCTGCCAGATGAAGAAATGGATTTATTCCAGCACAATACTGTCTATGCTGATGCTGCTTTTCCTGGTCTGCAAACTCATGTGAAGCTCATCTCAGAAGGAAAAATAAATAAAACCCTGATTCCATGTTCCTTACAGAGCAGGAGATATTTATTGTAGGGAGCATAAATGCTTCAGTTTCACTTGGGTGCCTCAGCTTCATTTAGATTTGCCATGAAATCTCTGCTAGAGCCAGGCTGCCCTGGGCAGGAAGGGCCAACACCAGCCCTGGGAGCCTGGTTAAAGCTCCTGCTGCTGTCATTCCTCTCTCCCTGGGCAGCTCCTGCCTTTGGATGGCTCTGGAGCTTTGCAGAGTGAGCACATGAAGTTTCTCACAAAGGCAGCAGGAGCCCTGTGTTTGCAGCCATCTGTGCCCCTGCACTTGGCTCCATCCCCCTGCTCCTTCCCTCCTCCCTGGCTGGCAGTGCTGCATCCTCCTGGAGCTGCTCCCGGCTCCTTCTCCTCCTTGGGGCTGCTGTGGCCATCCTCACTTGGCTTTCCTGCTCAAATCCAAATGCCCACAGCTTGGAATTGTGCTGGGACTTCATGGCAGAGAGGAGAGGAGCTTTAGGTTGTGAAAAACTGTCAGTGTAAATGTCGCCCTGTTCTTTTGCAGTTTTCAAAAGCCTTCTGATTGTTTGCATTTTTGTAATAGAGTTTCTCACATAGTTTACATTCTTTTCTAGAGGTGGAGAGAAAAGATGGACTTCTGGGTTAACCAGTGTGGTTGGAGAGGTGGAGCTCCATTCCTCCAATCTTGGTCAATTTTCACAATGATATAAATTTCAAAGTCAAATAATTAAATTCACTTCTTGTTTAAACTCCATCGAGTGCATGTGTGTTCATTCCTTGTCCTATAGTGGCATGTAAATCCATGTTCTTCCACAGAATCACAGAATCACAAGGTTGGAAAAGACCTTCAAGACCATCGAGTCCAACACCTCAACTAACCCCTGGCACCCAGTGCCACATCCAGTCTGTTTTAAACACATCCAGGGATGGTGACTCCACCACCTCCCCATTCCAGAACTTTATCACCCTTTCTGTGAAAAACTTTTTCCTAAAATCCAACCTGTGTTTCCCTTGGTGCAGCTCGAGGCTGTGTCCTCTGGTTCTGTCAGTGCTGCCTGCAGACAGAGCCCAGCCCCACCTGCCCACAGCCACCTTTGGGGAGTTGTAGGGAGTGCTGAGGGCACCCGAGTCTCCTTTTCTCCAGGCTGAACACCCCCAGCTCCCTCAGGGGCTCCTCACAGGGTTTGTGTTCCCAGCCCCTCTCCAGCCTCGTTGCCTCCTCTGGACACCCTTGAGTGTCTCAATGTCCTTCTCTCTTAGGTTCCTTTAAAGCCCATGGAGAGAAGCTGGCAGTGGGACATCTCTCCCATTTTAGGCCTGGAGACAGGACTGGTGCTCCCCTCTTAGGGCTGATTTTGGTCCAAATGGGCTTCTTTCAAATTTAGAGAATCCCAGAATGGTTTGGGTGGGAAGGGACCTGAAATCTCATTCCAGCCCTGCCATGGGCAGGGATACCTTCCCCTAGGCTGTCCCCTTGTTTTGCACCTTCCTGCCCCTCCTGGTCCTTGTGGGGTCTCTCCTCACGGTCTCCTGCAGAAGGAACCCATGGTTTTTTCTTCTTTTCTTTGTTGGAAGACTCGTGGAGGACTGTGCTGGTGGTGAAAAGGGGAATTCAGTGCAGATTTCCCAAGCAAAAGGCAAGTGGGTGTTGGGCAACACTTCCTCTTTAGGGACATGAGTTCAAGATTTGCAGAGTGCTGTGAAATCCCCTGGGATGGAAGCTAATGGGAATGTGACAGCTATTATTATAAACTCCCTCAGCAAACTTGAACTTGCCCACGTGTCTATTCAAAAGCTTATTAGAAATCAATTCCAAATAATTGCATTATGCCCTTTGTATTGGTGGATTTTCTACAGTAATTGACTTTACAGAAAAGACATCTCTCAGCTCAGCCAGGGGTTTGTGCCCAGCCCAGTGCCAGGAAAGCTGCAGGATTCTGCCAGAGTGGTGGGGATGAAAAGCAGCCCTCACAGTGCTCCATTAGCAGCCCCTCCCGGGCTAACCCAGCTAACAGAGGGTTTCATGCTGAGGGAGCTTCCCGGGCATTCAGCTGCACCTGGAGACAAGAAGTACCAAGTGAGGGTGTGTAGCTCAGGGTGGGTTGGTGAAGGTGTAATTCTGGAGTTGAAATTTGAGGTTGTCACCACCCCCAGTGGGTCTTGGGGACAGAAACAGCCGAGACGCCAGCCTTTATCTCACCAACACCCCAGTATAAAAATCCTGCCTGTCAGCAGGTGTGGGACTGCTCAGAGCCCCCTCAGGTGTGCACCCCTGTCTGGAGAGAGGCTGAGAGAGCTGGGGCTGCTCGGCCTGGAGAAGAGAAGGGTGTGTGGAGACCTCCCAGCACCTTCCCAGAGTGTCAAAGGGGCCACAGGGAAGCGGGAGAGTGACCATTGCCAGGAACTGTGGTGACAGGACAAGGGGGAATGGGATTAAACTGAAAGAGGGGAAGTTTAGATTTGATAAACACATTAAATTCTTCCCTGTGAGGGTGGGCAGGCCCTGGCACAGGGTGCCCAGAGCAGCTGTGGCTGCCCCTGGATCCCTGGCAGTGCCCAAGGCCAGGTTGGACAGGGCTTGGAGCAGCCTGGGACAGTGGAAGGTGTCCCTGCCATGGCAGGGGGTGGCACTGGGTGACCTTTAAGGTCCCTTCCAACCCAGACCAGTCTGGGATTCTGTGACTCCATGCATGACATTTTTCAAGCTCCGGCTCGGGGTCATTCTTTGGTCCTGCAGTGCAGCCCCTCAGCCTGAGCATGGGGGAAGGTTCAGGGTCACATCAGCACTTCCTGGTGCCTCTTGGAGCTGAACAGCCAGGGTCCAGAGCAGATGTGGGGTGAGCAATCACCCTCAGTGCATTCATCAGCTGAAAGGAGGAGCAAGGAACAGGGCTGCCAGACCATGGCAATTGAGGTCATGGAATATGGAATGTCCTGGGCTGGGAGGGACCCCCAGGATCCCCCAGGGCAGCCCCTGGCCCTGCCCAGACCCCCCAACAGCCCCACCCTGTCCATCCCTGGCAGCGCTGTCCCAACGCTCCTGGAGCTCTGGCAGCCTCGGGGCCGTGCCCATTCCCTGGGGAGCCTGGGCAGTGCCAGCACCCTCTGGGCAAGAGCCTTTCCTGATATCCAACCTAAACCCCTCTGAGACAGCTCCAGCCGTTCCCTGTTCCTGTCCCTGTCACAGAGCAGAGCAGTGGGGTCACCTCAGTGTCCTCTGCTCCAGCTGAACAGACCAAGTGCCCTCGGCTGCTCCTCATGGGCCTGCCCTTCACCATCCTCATATCCCTCCTTTGGACATTCTCAAACAACTTTTAAGTTAGAAGTAAGAAAAAAAATCGATGGTCAGAAATGATGCAGGAAATCCCCAAGTCAGCCATCTGAAAAGAGACTGAACCACGCTCACAAGAAAATCTTGGATTGTACTTCCCCTTTATTAGCATCAGAATCCTTCATTCAGCCATTAAAGCATTTTGCCCTTGTCCAAATATCTTGTAACAATATTTCAGGCAGTTTTAAAATTTAAAAATTCTGAGGCAGGAAATGGCCAAGATTTGCCCTTTCACAGAAAGATAAACAATAATGTGCAAAAAGAAAATAATAATCATCTTTCCTTTGAATGGAAATGTTCTGAAACTTCTGCTGGCACGCTGAGATTTCATTTCCATTTCATTTCCAGTGAGTGATATTTTGGAAAACAAAAAGACTTTAGGAGAAACTTGTGGAATTGCTACCTTAGGGCCATAGAAGAATTACAGGATTCCCAAGAAAGATGTGTGGCCATCAGTCCCATGGCCACGCACATTTAACATTCTGTGCTGGTGGACTGGGAAGGCTCCTCCAGGAAAGCTTGCTGAGGAAGCAGCTGAACTCCACAAACATTTTGAATCCAGCCTTATTCAAACCTGTGCTTCCAGGCACTGTTGGGAAACTGATCTGTAAACCACTAAATGAACACCTGGAGGGAAAAGCCTGCTCCAGCTTCATGTACATCCCTTTTTTTTTGAGGCAGACAAGGAAAGGGTGAAGTTGTGCTGAACAGAAACACACTGAAACCCAAAAAATCAATTCCTTCAGTGGTTACGAGGAATCTTTCCTGCATTCATAACAAAGCCAAGATTAATTGGGGAACACTGGTCGTTAGGAAGAAATGGAAACAAGCAGCCTTTCCATGGATTCCAGAATAATGAACATTCTGCCTCAGTAATCAATAACTCTAAGCAGCTTAACAAGGCAGGCTTTGCTGTAGGACCAGCTTAGCCCTGGAAGCAGAGCAGCTGTGCTGGGGATTGTCCTGGAGCCTGGGGTGATTTTGTGTCCTGCTCTGGAACAGCACAGGCACTGCCAGAGTTCCCAGTGCTGTCTGCATCTCAAGGATTGGAAATAAGGCAGCAGCACAGCCTCAGCCTCTGCTGTGCCCGTGCCACAGGGCAGAGTGGGGCGGAGAGGGAACCTTGAGAGACTGAGGTGTAAAATTCAGCTGCAAATACCAAATCCTTCTGTCCTCCCAGAGATTTCCAGGCTGGAATTTCCTCTTCTGGTTTAACACAGAGACATGAACATGCTGTCTAAACTTGAAATCTGGCTCTGGTTTTGATCATATTTAAGGCACCTGAATATTTTCCCCACAGTTGCTCATCCCTTCCTACAAGCACATCACAGCTATCCTGCACTGAGACAGGAATACAAATAGTGTCAAAATATTGGTAAACCTCTAAAACCCCCAGGGATCAGAGATGAAATGAAAATCCAGGAGCAGCAATAATAAATCTGAAATAACTTTGCTCGCAGTCTCATATTTATAATTTCATCTCCAGTCTTTGCAAATATGGAATTTGCGGAGCAGCGTCTTGGTAAAATCAGAGCATCTCAACATCTTAATGCATGGAAAGGGCCCCTCTGAGAGCTCACCTGCTTCCCTCCCCAGCCCTTCCACATGCTTCTCTCAGCACAAAACACAATTAGGAAAAAGCTGCGAGTCTGAAAAGGTGTTGCAATAAAATAAAGAGCGAGCTCGGGAAGGCTTTGGAAGCTTGATAGTAATCAAATCTCCTGCAGAAAGGAAAATCAATGTTGCTATCTTTATATATCAACATAAACATTTTTATTTCATTACAGCAACGGGAAGGACAAAGTGTAATGAATCAAGAGGGATTTCAGGAGGGGAATGAAGATGAAACAACCCAGCTTGTCACTGCTCCTGTCTCGTGAAGGATAACCCTGGCTCCTCAAACCACTGTAAATCTTCACCTGAGAGCCTTTGCAGCCCTGGGCAGGAAGGAGAGCAGAGCTCCAGCAACAGCTCATGGCCAAATTACTGCCAGGTCAGGGCTCTGATGGGGACACTGACTGGGGAGTGTGAGGTGTGTGGGGCTGGGGCTGTGCACTCCCTGCTGCCAGAGCTGGGATCCAGATGTGTTTGGGACAGAGGCTCCAGCCTGTGGGAGAGGGGCCTGCCCAGATACCCCCAGGGGTACCAGAGCTGTAGATGTCCCAGAGGACCCAGAAAGGACATTTCCATTCAAAGGAAACGTAATTATTTTCTTTTTGCACATTCTTGTTTATCTTTTTGTGAGAGGGCAAATCCTGGGCGTTTCCTGACCTGAAATTTTACAAGTAGGATTTCAAAAGTTTCCAAAATATCACAGTAAGATAACCAGAGAAAGGGAAAGTGCTTCCATGGCTAAATGAAGGAATCTGATGCTAATATAATGGAAACACAATCCAAGATTTTCTCCAGCCTCGCCCTGCCAGCACATGGACACCAAGGCTGAGGCCAAGCTCAGGAATTCCTGAGGGCTCAGTCCTCCCTGGCAGTGACATGGGACAGGTTCACATCAGGGTGGGACTGAGCTCAGTGTCTCAGCCAGGCCCTGAGTAAAATTCTGCACCCTCTCTTTGGCAAACAAAGCATAATGCTCCTAAATCCTCCCCCCAGGCTGAATGTCCTTCACATAACGAGTCAACAAACAGGAGGGAGCAATGAATACATTTGCAAAAATGGGTTTGGCTCCTGGACAGAAGGACTGAAGCACTGAATAATGTATTCATGTGAGCAGCTCTGTCTGAGTGAGGGAAGGCAGATTTAGATACACCAGCAGGTCAGGCATCAGAAATTTTGGTTTGTGCAGAGTTTGGAGCACAGAACACCGACTCCATTTCAATTAAAAATAATCTTATTAATTTCTGTTTTAAATTGTATGGAAACACAGCAATGTTCTTGTAGCTGTTTCAGAATAAAACTGCTCAGCTTGGCAGCACAGACCTTGGAGCAGCTTCCCCACATTTTGGGGATCAGTGGGGACCCAGAGGACAGGGCTACTGGCCATGGGGACCTGGCCAGCTGCAGGAGTGGGCTGCTGGGAGCCTCAGAAAGGTCAATAAACACAAAAGCAAAATCCTGGGAGGAACACCACGAGCTGACACTGCTGGAGCCAGGGAAGGATTTGCAGGAAAAGGTGCTGGGGCTGCTGGTGGACAAATCAGGGGTAAAGGGACACTGAGCCCCTGCAAAAGCTGTTAGTGAGGGTGGCAGCGT
This sequence comes from Chloropsis cyanopogon, assembly GCA_013400585.1. Taxonomy (NCBI): domain Eukaryota; kingdom Metazoa; phylum Chordata; class Aves; order Passeriformes; family Irenidae; genus Chloropsis; species Chloropsis cyanopogon. The sequence goes on along the minus strand of WEZZ01011775.1, from coordinate 358,163 downwards.
GGCAAGGAAAGGGATCCTGGCCCTCTGGGATCCCAGTGCAAGGCCAGGGGGTCCAACCATCAAAATGGCCAGGGGTGGGGAACAAAATGGTCAGGGATGGGGAACAAAATGGTCAGGGATGGGGAACAAAATGGTCAGGGATGGAGAACAAAATGGTCAGGGATGGGGAACAAAATGGTCAGGGATGGAGAATAAAATGGTCAGGGATGGAGAATAAAATGGTCAGAGATGGAGAATAAAATGGTCAGAGATGGAGAATAAAATGGTCAGGGATGGAGAATAAAATGGTCAGGGATGGAGAATAAAATGGTCAGGGATGGAGAATAAAATGGTCAGGGATGGAGAGGCTGAGGGGGCTGTGTCTGTTCAGCCTGAAGAAGAGAAGTTGAAGCTGAGATCTCATCATAATCTGCAATGGCCTGACAGGAGGGGCATGAGGTGGGACATCCCAGAGGTTCCTGGGGGAGAGCTCAGAGTCCAAAGTGGGATCAAGGGAAATCCTCGTTAGACAGAAGGGGAAAAGAAAATCGTGCTGAGGGTGATCAGACACTGAACCAGGGGTGCAAGACAGGCTGTGAGATATCAAAAATTCAACTGGGCAAGGCTTGGAACAGGAGATCATGGATCTCCAGCACACGTGGAGTTGGATTCAGGTCCAGCTGAGAGGGTGCAGAGCTCTGAGAAAGGACAGTCACAACTCACCTTGGGGCTCTGGCCATCCCCTGGAAGCTGCAGCACCTGGCTGTGTACAATCCCAGTCTGCAGGGCAGGCAGGGATCCCTCCTGTGCCCCCAGGGAATGTCCATGGCAGCTCCCAGGAGTGCTCATGAAGAGTGGAGTGGCTGCTGCCCACACAGCCCCTCCCCTGCGAGCCATGGCAGGCCTGCTCTCTCAGCATGTTTAGGAAATCATTTTCATAGCCTGGAGTGTTTTTCTCTCGGTGCTTTCCCACACCAGCTGGCCCTCAAGCAAACTTCTGGATCCTTCTGCTGCCTGGAGGACTTCCTCCAGCTCCTCCAGGCTGCTCCCTCCTGCCCCCCTCATTCCCACCTTCCAGCATATCCCTCCTTCACCCCCATGGCTCAGGCAGCGCCCCAGCCCTTTGCCCTGTGCTCCCTGGGCTGTTCCCCCTCCACAGCTGCCTGGAGCAAACCAGGATGATCTCTCCCAAGGGGATCTCTGCAGCCTGGCATGGAGAGGTTGGGAATGTTCCAAGAGAGGTTCCAGCTCATTTCACCTTTGCACCCACGCCTTTCCCACCACTGCCACCATGCAGGGCTCCTTTTCAGAGCTGTTTCAGTAAAACCCTACTCCTGACAACACCTGTCCTCTGGGATCTGCCTGGCAGGGCTTGGAGGCACCCAGGATTTCCTTCTGTGTCACTCTCCCCTCTCTCTTTCTAAATAAACGTGACATCCCTTTTGCTCCTCCGGCCTGGAAACTTTCTTTTCTCCCCAGGGAGCTTCATTCTGTTACTCCAAGGTCTCAGGAGGCTTTGGGAATAAAGACTCCGACAAATTAGATTGGTTTCACTGAGTGGATGAGCCTGCAGCGGGGATGTTGGGGTTTGTGTGCTGCGATTTAATTTCTTTCTCATCCTGTAAGCTTTGCAATCTCTTCCCCGCTCTTATCCCTGAGAGCAATGTTGGGATGCTTCCCTCTGCTCTGACACTGTTAACAGTGGCACTGTTAGACTCCAAGTCTAACAGGAATCTTAGAAGAAGGTTCTGATTCTGGGCTCTCTGTAGCCCAACATCTTGTGCTGATTTTCTCTCTGGAGGATTTGCAAAGCAGGATTGGCTGGGGAGCCAATTCCGAGGGTTTGTAGCACCTCAGCTCCTATTTGTCACAAATTAACAACTGAGGGGTAATTTCCTACCTCCAGCAAACATCCTTTGACCCATTTACCTCGAGTGAATGTTGTCCACACAGCACAGACCCCTCCCCTTCCTCCAAACCCGCTCAGAGCTCAGGTAGGCGCAGATGGAGGCTGAGCATCCCTAGCAGTGAACCCATCCAGAACCCTCTTCCAGCATTGTCTGAATTACTCAAATGTAACTACAGAAGGTATAAATAATTCAGAGTACATTTGTTTCTTTTGGAAGCCACGTTTCTGAAGGCACTGACACTCCCACACCCCAGAGATCCAGAACTGGGCTCTCCAGCCAGGAATGCAGGAGCTTGGGAAAAAGCTGTGGCAAAGTCTGGAGCTGAGCCAGGTTTCCCCATCAGCCCCATCTCACCCCACAGGTGCTGGTCCAGCCGCTTCTGCAGCCTCCCATGGAGGATTCACTGGGCTTGCACCAATCTCCTCCAGTCCTCCACCGCCTGCAACAGTTTTTGTAAAGTTCCTGATGAGTAAAGAGAATTTCTTACTGTATTTGAAAGAGTTTCCTACCATCCACACACGTGGAAAATGCTCAGTCTCTCTTTGCAGCATCTTAAAGAGTGTTTCTGCATCCTCCCTTTCTTCTGTCTCCTCTGGTTTATGCTGAGAGGCCCCAGTTGGTTCACCTTTCTCCACAGGTCTGGGGAGCTAAAATATGGAATAACTGCAAGGATCAGGGATGAGTTTAGCAGCCTTGGCCCTGCAGAGAATGAAACCTGTGACTAAGAGATCTTTTCCTTCATGGCATCAGGATGAAGTCAGCTGAGCTTCAGTGAAATGGCTGCAAATTGGTGTCAGGGTTATTAGTTAGCAACAATCCTAAACCTCATTCCCTCCCTTCAGCTGTAGCCTCTGGATACATTCCTTATGCTGAGCTGGAGAGAGAGGCTTCAAAGGCTGAAGATTCTGCATTTCTTAAACACGGCAGTTGTTGCAAACTCTGCTGGAGGAGCCGGGTGTGAGTGGCTCTGCAGCCCAGAGCTGTGAGCTGCAGTCTGGAATGATGCACGTGCTGCTCTTCCCAGAGTCACTCCAGGGAAAAGCTCACTGTGGAGCCTCAGGCTTCACCTCTGTGAGAGTGTCTCGTAGAGGCTCTGCTAATGATGGGCTCCTCTTGTTCTTACTGAGTTCCTCTGCTGAGGAGCTGAGCAGCAAGGGCTGGAATGAACCCTAACTACCACACAAAGTCTGGAAATATCCCAGAGATGCCTTAAAGAACACTTCGGACACATAATCCTGGAGAAAAATTTATGCAGCTGAGACCAATTGCCTTCTAAGGAGCAAATTGTAAACAATATCTTTTTAAAGTTAAAAATTAGTCTCGTTTAATGATATCTGTTTAGTCCATGTTAGGAAGTAAATCAGTGTGTGAGTAGTAAAACAATAATGTACTTTAAACGAAATTATTAGTAAACAAATCAGTCTGGTAGGCAATGAATGCATGATACATTATTCATTTCTATTATCCAAAACACTCCACCAGCTCTCAGAGCCTGGCAATAAAGTATTCAGGATACAGTCTCTGCCATCCCAGCAAGCAGTCTCTAATGTGATATTAAAGTTAAAAGAGAAGTGAAGGATATTCCCCCAAAGCAAGGTATTTGAGTAATCCTGGAATGAATCCATCTCATGCTTCTTTTTAAAGCCGGGTTTGGTTTTTCTGGGGACTAAAGCACTTTCATTACAGCTGGAATGACACTTGTTCCCCACTTGGGGCCTGTTACCAGCCCATGAATTTGTCCCAAGACGACTTGGGAGGATTCTGTGACGACAGGAGTGGATTCTGTGCCAGGCTGGTCCTGCTGCCTCCCTTCATGCCGTGAGGAGCCTGCAGAGCCTGAGCCTGAGCCCAGCTGCCTTCCCACTCCATCAGCCAGGGCTGGGTCCACCTTCCAGGAGGAAAAAGCCCCATCAGGCCAAGGGATGGTGCCACAAGGCCTTCCCTGGCCAGGTTCTGCCCTCTTTCCTGGTCCATGGTGGGATCGGAGGGATGGGGAACAGGATGAAGGATGGGGAGGGGGTTTCTGCCCACAGCCAGGAGACCCTGGAATTGCACCCAAAGCCACTGAAGTGGCTGAACAGGGCTGCTGATGGGAAGCAGAGACTGACCCTTTTTCCTCTTTAGCTGCTGTGTGCGCAGATTTCTGCTGATTTCTGTCCTGTACTGTAACACACCTGCCTCAGCCCACCCTGCTGGTTGTGCTCCATCTCATTCTCTCCCCATCCCACTGGGAAAGGGAGTGACAGAGCAGCTGAGCGGGCACCTGGCGCCCAGCCAGGGTCAGCCTGCTGCAGAGCCTCAGGAAGCTCTGCCCTGCACGGGGGAGGGAGAACATGGACACTTTCCTAGAATCACTGAATGGGTTGGGTTGGAAGGGGCTTAAAGCCCATCCAGTGCCACTCCTGCCATGGCAGGGACACCTTCCACTGTCCCAGGCTGCTCCCAGCCCTGTCCAGCCTGGCCTTGGGCACTGCCAGGGATCCAGGGGCAGCCCCCGCTGCTCTGGGCACCTGTGCCAGGGGCTCACTGCCCTCACAGGGAAGAACTTTCAAATCCCTCCTCTTATAGTTTAAAACCATCCCCCTTGTCCTTTCACCACCTGCCCTTGTAAAAAGTCCCAGACTCCATGGGGAGGTCAGGGGGGTTTCCAGGAGCAGTGGAAAAGGAACTGCTCTGCATGAGGCACTCTGGCCTGGTTTACAGCAGCATCTATAAAGGTGTCAACTTCTGGTGGGGATTTCATCCTCCCTGTGCTGTGAGTGGCTTTGTTTGCCAGCAGGGGAGTCAGAGCCACCATCTCTATTTCTATGGAGATGCTGGTCAGGAGCCATCGCTGCAAACGCAGGTGGACACTTGGGTTTGGGGGCAGAGGGGAGCTCAGCAGAGCAAGAGGAAAAGGCCCCAAGATGCACCAGAGAAGGTTTAGATTGGATATTGAGAAAGATATCATCAAAAAGTGTGGTCAGGCATTGGAACAGCCTCGGAGGGCAGTGGTGGAGTCAGGATCCCTGCAGGGATTCAAACAACACGTGGATGTGGCACTTGGGGACATGGGTCATTGGTGGCCTTGGCAGGGCTGGGGGAACGGTTGGACTGGATGGTCTTGGAGGGATTTTGCAACCTAAAGGATTCTTTGCTCCTGTGATCTTCCTGATGTGCAAGACAAGGCTACTGGGGCAGGGCAGTGGGCAAGGCCAGCAGTGACTGGTGCAGGACGTGTCCCAGTTTTGGGTGGGCACCCTGCTGGCACCACTGCAGTGACTGTTTTCCTGCCAGCTTCCATAACCCAGCCTGGTAACTTTGTTTTGAAGCACATCCTGTGTGAAACTCTTCTTTTTTTTTTTTATAAAATCCCTGTTTCCTTGTGGTGATTTCTTGGTCTCCTGCTGGGGGGAGCAGAGCAGTGTCATGCAGCCACGTGGGTGCTGAGGGCTCACCCCAGGGTGGTCTCTGCTCCATCAGCAGGGCGTTCAGGGATTTTTCCCTTTGGATATTCCTCATGCTCTGCAGAGAAGGAAGCTGGTGGGATTTTGAGGAGTGGCTCAGCCTTTCCCCACAGCTGGGGCTGCTGCTGTCTCAGGTCCTTAATGCACTGTAAAGCTCTGGCAGGCAGTTGAGGTGTGCCAGGGCTCAGCAGGTTTCCTGGGAAAACACCTGTGATGGAAGCACAGCAGGGTTCTTCCTTCACAGGAGACACACCCTGATGTAGCAATCCATGAGGTGTGAACCTGCCTGACCTCCCCAAACCAGGACATCCTGGAACCTTCCAAACCCACAGATTTCTGTGGTGCTGCAGCCTCTGTGGGATCCTGGGTGTCAAAAAGACTCCCCCGAAGTGATGATAAAAGTCCTTTACTCCCAGCCCGGAGCCAAAGAAGAAGCTGAGATTCATCAGTTCTTCTTTTCAAGGTTGTTTATTTTTCCTTATCTATAACATTCTTTTCCCTGACCACCTGAGATCCGTTCAGCAGGTCAGGTTCAGGCTCTCTCCCCATCCTTGGGGAGGTCTCAACATTTTATACTAAAAACTACGTGTACTTTATTTACAATAATGTTCCAATACCTATCACCTACTCTAAACCAATCAAAAGTGCCACCAACACAGCAGAAGATGGAGGCCAAGAAGGAGATGAAGGAAGGACAGGGCACGCCCAAATCCCTCCATCTTGCCTCTTGAACCCCCATTCTAAAACCCCAAAATTCTACTTTTTCACCCTGTGACAAATTAACTATCACTCTACTCAAACTCTTGTGGCTTGTAAATCTTCACACAAAGGTGGTAGTTTTTTCCATGGGCTAAAATCAAAGGCACAGGTGTTTCTGACTCCGTGCCAGGGTCTCTGAGCCCCCTGCCAGGGTCTCAGATCATCCAGGGCAGTCAGAGGAACGTCCTGGGCTCTGACACCCTCAGCAATCCCTGAGGCACAATCCCCTCCCTGTCTCCCCTGCCTCAGCTGCCTCCAGGCTCCCAGGAGGAGCTGGGGGTGCTGCTGGACCCCTGGCTTTGGGTGGGAGCAAACTGGGGAACACCAAATGGCAGAACTGGTTGCTCTCCTCAGGAAGGGATGTTTCACATGGATCAGTGGCTGCTGCCACTTCAGATTCTCTGCAAACACATCCTGCTGCCTGTCAGGCTGGGACTGGGAGATCCAGGGAATCTGCCAAGGAAAATCAGGGAATCCAGGCTCGCTGCAGAGGAAACACCTGGAACAGCACCTGACAGAAGCACCCCCAGAAATGAGGCATTCCTGCCATGCACACAGAGACACAGACAGCACCTCCAAGTACATGAAAATACCTGAGGGCTGCTCTCTGCTGGGATATTTGCCTTCCTGAGCTTAGGAGTACAGGCAGAAGTCATAGCTGGATGTACACATCACTGAAAATCACTCATCAAATGTTTCCTCTGTGCAATGGCCAGAATGTGGCTGGGTTTTTTCTTCCATAGCTAATCTTGGCAGAACAAAATCACTTCCCAGGGTGGCTGTGCAGTGCTGAGGTCCTGAAAGGCTGAGGCCAGTTTTTCTCCCAAGGAACTGAGATGCATTTTCAGTGTCTTGCCTGTTTATTTGTGCAAGGGTCTGATTGCAAAGGTGTTCTGACTGCATGGCCAACAATCAGGGAAGTCCAAAACATAAATCAGGCAATGCCAAAGTTGAGGAGGATTGAGTGAGGTGGAGACATGGCTCCAGGCTCTGTCCTTTCCTTGACAAACTCTCCTAGGAAAGAAGATTTCCTCCAGATCCACAGCCCTTCTGTTCCCAAACTAAAAACCAAAAAGCATGGATAAACATCAAGTCTGTGAGAGTATGAAAACAACTTCAGAAAATGGTCTGCCCAGGGAGGTGGTGGGGTCACCATCCCTGGATGTGTTTAAAAAAGATTGGATGTGGCACTGGGTGCCAGGGTTAGCTGAGGTGTTGGGGCTGGGTTGGACTCGATGATCTTGAAGGTCTCTTCCAACCTGGTAATTCTGTGAATCTGTGAAAAATAGCAGTGATATCTAGGTAAAGAATTGAGGAGAGAACACAAACACTGCTTTCATGGAAAACCACAAAAGACAGCCCCTCAAAGGGGTTAAAAACCTGCAGGAGCAGCTTACAAAACCTGCACAACACCCTAAAAAAGGATTTGGGAGCTGAAAATTGTTCTTACAACTCCCAAGACTTTTAACAACCCAGGTGGAGGGGGAGGCTCAGAGGAGGGAAAGGCACAGCAGGGAAACACAGGGCTCGTGTTGCAGCTGCCCCCACCGAGGCTGGGGGGGCTCAGGGCCTCCTGCACGGGAGATTTGTCACGGATTGGGGCATTTCTGGGAGAGGGGACAGGGAAAAGGACAGCATGAGCAGCAGCAGCCAGCCAGGGCAGGATGGTGGCATCCACGTGCTCTCAGGATCAGGGAGGAGGGTCTGGAGCTGGGCTCTGCGGGTGGGATCCCCTGCCCCAGCCCCAGCCTGAGCTCTGACAGCTCTGCTGCCATTTTATAAAAGAGCTGGAAAGGTGCAGGCAGCCACACGTCTGCCACCTGCAGCAGGGAACTGCGTGGAAGCTGCTCCAAAGGCTGGAATGAGGAGACACATGGTGGATGGTCTGCTAGGGATGGGGTTTACTTTTTGTACTTTTTTACTCTTTTTTTTTTTTTTTTTTTTTTTTTTTTTTTGGAAAATTCACGCCTCAAAAATCTACAAAGAACAGTAAAATCCTGATTTGTAGCCAGTGAAGAGGGAAGCAATTTTATTGTCTCTCCCAGGATCTCTTCCTGGGTGATAGACCCAAGATCCAGAGAAGGCTCCTCTGGCTCCGTGGGCACTTTCAGCTGGGAAACTCTTCCTGCAGAAGTTTACCTTGGTTCAAAAATCAAACAAATTGATGGAGAGAAGAATCCATGGAGGGCTGTTAAATATAAAACCACCTCTGTCTCCATGCTGCAGATCTGAGGCAGGCAGGAAATAAATCAGGAAATACCTAAGTTTGCTGTTCTTGTAGAAACCCCCGGATTAAGTGCAGCAATAATAATTGGAATATTTTGCCCATTGAGCTCAATGAGTGGTTATTGATCCTTGGCTCATTTATAAATAAGTAGCTAATTGTGAGTGTTTGCTGTTAGCCTGCTGCATTAAGTTTATCAATGTAATTATACAGCACAGCACTGTATTTATAGATTACTTCCACTGATTGAATACTTGTAGGAGGCTTACATTCTTTCACTTCTTTTTGACAAATATTTATAATTCAGCCTTATCTGTGGCTGCATAGATGTTGTTCTAAAACAATTAATAGAGCTGAAGGAGGAATAAAATGTAATGGATAATTTATTTAATGAATTTGGCTACTTCTTCTGCTCATGACTTTGTTTTTGCCAGCAGTTTGTGTTGCATGTTTGTTATTTAAAAATATTGGGTGATTGTTAATGTTCCTTCCTGCTCTGGGAATTGTCTGTGGCCCTTTTCTGGTCTTGCTCCACTATGTCCATGTCTGGCTCTGAAAAATGGATCACTTGCTTTGAAGTCCTCTAATGTTCCTCCAAGAGCTGACATTTCCCTGCTTTTTCAGGGAATATAAACACAAAACTCAGACCTGGACCCTAAATAAAGGAGTTGGGTGATAGCTCTGTGAGCAAGTATCTCCATATCCACAGGTATAAAGTCATATTGTCATTTCTGCTCCACTTTGAGCACCACGTGGGCACATCTGTCTCCAGAAATGATGGTCCCTGCAGGGACTTGGGGTGCCCTGGGTTTGGTACTGCTTTTCCTCCTCCTGGCCCTTGAGGATTTGCTCTCCACAGCGTGATTTCCACTGCTACCCAAAGAAATGGGAAAAGAGGAAGCTGGAGGACAGCACACGGCATGGAGAAGGTCAGAGGGGCCACATGTCCAGCCAGAACCTTCCAGGAGCTGATGACTCCCGCAGGGCTTGCTTTGGGACAGAGAATCCTGAGCTGGAAGGTCCCACTGGGATCATCCAGGATTAACTCCTGCTCAGGCTGAGCCCCTGGGAGCACAAATCAGCAAGACAAACACAGCATCACCACAATCTCTGCCTGTCCTTGTCCTCCAAGGCTCTGTGGTACCTGGTGTGATTTACCTCTCCTGAGTTTGTTCCCAGCTCTTGCTGGCAGGCTGGGCTGAATGAAAGAGCTCGTGCCCAGCGGGGCGAGGGGAGAGAATTCCTGCTCCATTTACAACACTGTGGCTCCATAATAAGATTCCCCCCTTGTATTAGATTTCAGGTGGATTTCTCAAGCTGCAGCAAAGCAGGCAGGAACACGAGTCTGATAGCTCCTGACGGCTCCAGAAGCAGGTTATTGAATTCCAGAGTGAGGGCAGAACAGAGGTGAGAGCTTGACTCAGAGTGTTGACGCAAAGCTCACGGAAGCCGCGGGCCCCAGGGCTCTGTGCTGACGTGGGCACTGGGCAGCAGATGAAAACCCTGCCTGCCTGCCCAAACTCCCCTGGCTGCTGCCTTCCTCACCCCCTTCCCCTCTGTTCCGTGCCTGGCCACTCACACCGAGGGCCAGGAGCGCTGGGTGATGGCCATGAGCCCCTCAGGGGGAGAGGGGAGGGAGCTGGGGGGCTCCCAGGCCGGAGTCTGGGCTTTGTTGGCAGGGCTTGCTGCTTGTTTTTCTTCCCATGGAAAACCAGCTGGGATATGTGGCTGTGCTGATGTTCCTCGCTCCTGCAGGGCACTGCTGGGTGCCTCACAGCTGGCAGCACTGAAATGTGGCGGGGTGCTTTCCAAGGGAATCATTTTTTCCAGCAGCAACAATTCCCATCCTCCATCCAGGCTTTTGGTATCAGGTCCATAGTGGGGGTTGGCTGGCGCTCAGCCTCGGAATGGGAATTTAAAGGCACATCTAGAGGCAGATGGGAATTAGTTTTGTGGAGTGAAGAGCTGGGGCTGTCATGGGAGGGGTCAGGCAGGTGGGATGGGGCTGCTCTGGCTCTCCCAGCCAGGATCCAGGACCTTGATAAAGATGTGTAGGCAACACTTTTCAAGTGTTTTCAGTGGTTTAAATCAGGTTTTTAAGTGTTTATAAATACTTCCAACCTGCAGCCTTGACATGAGGCTGCTGGTACCTTAAAGAGAGGTTTTTAGGAGGTCTGGGAAGTTCCTTCCAAAAGCTGGTGGAGTGGGAGTTCCTGGAGCAAAGGGGAACCAGAGAATATCAGGGAAAGGTTCTTGCCCAGAGGGTGCTGGCACTGCCCAGGCTCCCCAGGGAATGGGCACGGCCCCGAGGCTGCCAGAGCTCCAGGAGCGTTGGGACAGCGCTGCCAGGGATGGACAGGGTGGGGCTGTTGGGGTGTCTGGGCAGGGCCAGGGGCTGCCCTGGGGGATCCCGGGGGGCCCTCCCAGCTCAGGATATTCAATGATTCTGGGATCTCTCCCCAAACCCAGGTAGCATCTCTCACCTCCTGGATAAGAGAGGCCAGCTGGAAAGAGGCTGGAGCCCCAGGGACACAAGGACGGTGTTATCCAGGGTTTCTCTCCCACCATTTCTGCAGCATGTCACTAATTAAGCTCTCCGAACACACCCTGTTCCAGACTGGCCTGTGGATAAAATTGATCTTTAAAAAGAGAACTGAGATACCCAAGGGGCTGGACAGGACTGGACAGCAGGTGAGCATTAATCTGAGAGATAAATTTTTAATGCTACAGCTTAAACCCCCCTCAGTTGTCTGCACAATTTATTTCTTCACCTCTCTGGGCTTGTTCCTGCACCTGAGAAATTGCAGGAATGATGTTGCAGTGCTGGACAACAGACAGGAATCTTGCAGCTTGTGTCTCCAAGCCTGGGTGGCTGTGCCCTGGATGGGTCTGAGGGACCTGGTGTCTGGTTGCTGGGTCTCCTTCTATCATTGTCTCCCTCCCTGAGTGCTGGATTCCCTGTGAAACATTGGCTTTCCCTGATAATCCCCAAATTCTCCTCTGTTACAGGAGAAGAATGAAGCTCAGACAATTCACAACCCAGTGGATCCAACACCAGAGGCTTTTATGAATCTTTTTAGGAACATACTGCCAGGATTCATTGTTTGGGGAGGAACATGGGCTGCACCCCAGTCCCATCAGCCCCTCCATTCCCTCCCCTGGAAAAATTACTTTGCCACAGTGAGAAAAATCATCTGAGAACCAGTGGAAATGGCAGAGCACCACCCTGCCCCAGTGCCATGCGTGACCTGGGGCTGGCTGTTCACCATGGGGAGGCGCAGACAGATCCCTCAAACCCAGCTCAGGACAGAGCCAGGCACATCCCTAAATCCCAGGCCCCAGCCACAGGAGCAGAGCAAGAGCCTTTCAGCAAATTGCCTTGTTTAACACCACGTTCTGTAGCCAAGCATCATCTTTTTAATGGAGCTGCTGTGGGAATAGAGATGGAAACATAAAAGGGACAGAAAAAAAATCCGTATTTTGCATTTTGCTGGAACGAGCTCCTGGTAATTGTTCGTGTCCAGCTCCTGTTTATGCCACTGTTTTGTTGCACAGCTCCTAAATTAAGTTGGCTCTGGAGCAAACCTTCCCCCAGCAGCCCTGTGTGGCCTCCCTGGGCTGCTGCACCCACACACGTCCTGCTCCTGCACTCTTGATTAGCACTTTGTTAATTAGGAACCTGTGCTTGCTCTGAGGACACTGGGTGTTCCATGAGGAAGCATCCTGGGAGGAAGCTGTTTAGCAGAGCCTCGAGTCAGGCTGATCCAGCCTTTTTGTGCCTCCAAGGGGATCTGTTTCTGTTCATTTGCAGTGTCCAGGAGGCTCTGGTGGGGATGGTCCCTGTCCACCTCTCCCTGCCCCATCTTCCCTCCTCTCCCTGCCTGATGTTGGCCTTCCCAGCCCACTGACCTCAGGATGGTTGGGCCATGGCCCATGGCAGCCACAGCAAATGCCAGGGCTAATTCTGGGGCGGGTTGGGCAGGGAGGGATCCTTCCAGCTCCGTGTCCATCCCTGTCTGTCCCAAACCTTCTCTGGCCAGTGTGTGCCCTCTTCCAGATTGTGGGTGTGTGGGCAGCAGGTATGCTCTGACCTTTTTGGGAGCTGATTAGTTGTTAATCCTCCCTCTCCTGTGCCAAACAGCTGCTGAGCTCCTTCTGGAAGTGTCCAAGGCCAGGCTGGATGGGGCTCTGAGCACCCTGCTCTAGTGGAAGGTTCTCCTGCACATGCAGGAGGTTGCAGTAAAATGGTCTTTAAGGTCCTTTCCAACCCAAACCATGCCAGGGTTCTGTGATTCTCTTTTTTCATCCTTAAAAACATGAAATTCTGCCTGTTCTGTCAGTCCCTTCCCTGCTCTCCTCTTAGTCAGGGAACCACCCTCAGGTGTTTCAATTTTCACATCTGAATGGCAAAGACATATCAAGGAAAGGGCTTTTCCCAGCCCTGTGGACAGCTGTCATGGTTCTGTGGAGCAGTAGGAAGGGTGGTGGGGATCTTTCTTGTTCTCTTACATAAAGCTAATGCTTCTCTGGAGTGCAGAGCTTGTGACATATTCCAGATTTCCATGGCTTTGTCCTTGTCAGGGGAGCCAGGAGAGTGTCAAAGACATGGGTAAGGGTTTACTAAAGGCTGAGCAAGGTCTGTGCTTTTCCCTTCACTGGAAAGGTTTGGGCCAGAGGACAATCCAGGCTGTGCAAGGCAGAGAAAAGAAAGATTTTAGCTTTACTGAGTCTCACTGGCTTTGCAGTTTTAAAGGCTTCTGCCCTCCACGTAGATTTTTCTCACAGTCCCCTTGGGTGGAAGGAAGGGGAGGGATAAAGCAAACATGGAGCAGTGCAGTGGGAGCAGGTTTGTATTGTTCCAGGACGTAGATCCACAGGCTCCCACGAGCTGCCACTCAACCCAAGGGTGAGCCCCACCCCAAGCATCCCAGCGGTGACCGCGTGTGGAGGCCCATGGGCCTACGGAACAGAGGTGCACTACAGTCCCTTGGAGGGACAGACCCTGAGTTGGAGAAATCTCCCTGTTCAGGGTGATGGAGCGGGGCCTCTCCCAGGATGCTTTGCTGTGTATGCAAATGTACCCCAGTTCTACCTCTCTGATTGGCCCATGGCCTCTCCGCCCCTTTTTCCTTATATGTATATGCCCTAGAATGTTCTCCCTTCCCTGCTCACCCATTGGCCCCATAGTGCTGCAGTGTCCCGCCCCCTTTACCCTATTGGCTGTCCTGCCTCTGAACCGCCCTCAGCCCATTGGCCCCGATGCTCTGCTCCGCCCCCTGTCCCCGTATTTAAACCGGGACCCGCCACTGTTCCTGGTCTTTGTCCCTGGACCCCTTCGTGTGGGGCTGGAATGAACCTCCTCCTCAGAGCTCCACACAAAGCCCCTTCTTGTGGGAATCCTTAAATTCAGAGGGGTTTGGGAAAGCTGCAAAAGGCAGGCCTCAGAGACAGCAGAACTGAGATTAGAGCTGAGCAGTGGCTATAAGATTTGTCAGCAGTAAAGTTAGATGAGATGTAGAAAACAAAGGCAAATAAAACAACGGTCTGTGTATTAACACTTGGCTAGAATAACTCCCTAAACCTCAGAAAAGTATACCTAGGAAGGTCTAAGCTTAATAATGGAGCTCTGTGCACTGTGTATTAAGGCTTACAAGTAGGTATTGCATTCAAAATAAGCAAGCATTGTTTTAACCAAAGGTACGTGTGCTTACAGTGGTTGGATAAAGCTCCTGTCAATGTGCTTTTGCTTTGTGTGATGGTTAAAACACTTTTAAAGTGAGTTGTAACACTGAGTCCTGCGGCTGCTGCCGAGGACATGAGCTGCTGGCATCTTCCCATTGTCCTGACCACATAATGAGGCTGATGCTGGAAAATAAAACAGCTCGAGAGGTGTCCCACAGCAGTCCCGTCCTGTTCATGATTTTGTATATTAACCTCTAGCCAGCAATACCTTCCCACTGCTTTGTCATCAGTGATTCTACAGGAGAAGTGTGTGCTNGGGCCCCCCTCGCTCCGGCTGCAGCAGTGCCCCTGGGAGCATTTTCCATGGCTGGAAAGCTGCCATCCTACAAAGCAGCTGTTCCTGCCCCTGGCAGGGCTTGGAATGAGATGATCTTTCAGGTCCCTTCAAACCCAAATAATTCTGTTATTCCATAGTTAAAGCACTGCTGGCCAGGGAGAGGCTGCTTCACCTCCTTAACTCCATCACAGAGCAGAGAGATTTCTTCTCCTTGCTCCACCCTGGGAATGAATTTGGGAATGTCAGGGCCACATCTGGTGGCTTNTGTCTCTGTGTGTGTGTCTCTGTGTGTGTGTCTCTGTGTGTGTGTCTCTGTGTGTGTCTCTGTGTCTCTGTGTGTCAGTGCCTGTGGCACGGAGCAGTTTCCTTGCTGAGGTGCCTCTGGAAGGTGCTGGCATGGCCGACGGGCCCTTGGCTCGTGCCCACCGCTAAAACCGGGCACGGGGCCCTGGGGCTGGTGCCAGCAGTGCTGGGCAGGGCTGCACCCTCGGGCAGCACCCTGGACCCTGGAGGCTCCTCCTGGGCTGGGGCAGGGTGGGAGGGCTCTGCTCCATGGGCCCCCCTCGCTCCGGCTGCAGCAGTGCCCCTGGGAGCATTTTCCATGGCTGGAAAGCTGCCATCCTACAAAGCAGCTGTTCCTGCCCCTGGCAGGGCTTGGAATGAGATGATCTTTCAGGTCCCTTCAAACCCAAATAATTCTGTTATTCCATAGTTAAAGCACTGCTGGCCAGGGAGAGGCTGCTTCACCTCCTTAACTCCATCACAGAGCAGAGAGATTTCTTCTCCTTGCTCCACCCTGGGAATGAATTTGGGAATGTCAGGGCCACATCTGGTGGCTTTGGGGTGAGATTCAGGCACTGGGGAAGAGCTCCTGACTCCCTGGCTTCTCACCCCGGGGAGCAGCCTGAGCCAGGTGGGACTCGGCTCCTGAGCAGCACAGTGGGAGCAGGAGTTCCTGCTGGTACTGCAGTGGAGAAATGCTGCATTAAAGCAGGAAATATCCAATGTGCATTGCAAATCAAGAGGGTTTTCATTTGTGTTCTAAAGGAGGAAAAATATTGCCAAGTCTAGTTAATAACACAGGAAAGCTCTTGTGGTTATCAGGGATCTTCAGCTCTAATCCCCTCTGATAACAGTAAATTGAAGCAGCTCCTCTGCTGAGGTTTTTCTGTTGCTGGATTGTGCCCATATAATAAGAGAAATGGGCACTACCTCTCCTATTTACCATTCCTTCATTTAAGTAAGTTTTTAAACTGCACTTTCCTTCCTTCAGAGACATCTGATTTACTGCATTTTAAACAGAAACCACTCCTGCAACAATAGCTCTTTCTATCAAGATTTGTAATCAGGCTGTTCCTGTTGAACTGTTGTTATTCAAATTATTAATTTGTCATTTTGCACAGAGTCTGATCACAGAAAGAGATGAACAGGAGGGTCTGTGCACCTGCAGGCAGAGCAGGATAGATTTAATTAGAGCAAAGAAAGCTGCAGGTTTTATTTTGTGTTTGTGTTGTTGCTTTGGTTTTTCCTCAGCCCAGCATTTTAAGAGCTTACGCAGCAATCTGCATAAATTACTTATGCACATTTTTACTTAGGTTCTTACACCTAATTTGATTAATGATAATGCCTTTGACAGAGTAGATGGAGAGGGAGTTTTTACAAAGGCATGGAGTGACAGGACAAGGGGAATGGCCTTAGGGTGAAAAAGATGGGATATTGGGCAGGAACTGTTCCCTGTCAGGGTGGGCAGGCCCTGGCACAGGTGCCCAGAGCAGCTGCGGCTGCCCCCGGATCCCTGGCAGTGCCCAAGGCCAGGCTGGACAGCTGGGATAGTGGAAATGTCCCTGCCCATGGGACAGGGAGGGGGGCTTTAAGGTCCCTTCCAGCCCACCCCATTCAGTGATTCTCAGGTCACAGCCAATTTTGTGTAAGAGCACAAGATGTATCAGCTTTGGTGCTGCCCACTCTGGGGCCAGCCAATGCTGCAAACTGCCCTTTAACTCTGATTTCAGGTGAGTCCCTTGCTTTTGGTCTGTGCAAGCAGGGAGGTGGAAACCTTTGCACTGAGCCCTGCTTTGTTCTCTGTGCTGCCCTGCCCAGACCAAGCTTCTGCTGGGGGGAGTTTTCTGGGGCAGCTTTGAGTTCCCACTCGGTAACCCCAGTTTGCCTGGAGATTCAGCCCTCTCCAGCTGCTTCACTTCTGCCTGACACAACGAGGTGAAGCTTTCCATCCATTTCTTCTGCTCACAGTTCAAGCCCAGCAACCCTCTGCAGTTGGTTTTTGTACCAGGAGAAGGGTTAGGAAGAGTAGAAATAATTAATTAGAAGATGCTGACATTTTT
>WEZZ01011775.1:261022-341380 GCA_013400585.1 Chloropsis cyanopogon | reverse complement strand
TGTCTCTGTGTGTGTGTCTCTGTGTGTGTGTCTCTGTGTGTGTGTCTCTGTGTGTGTCTCTGTGTCTCTGTGTGTCAGTGCCTGTGGCACGGAGCAGTTTCCTTGCTGAGGTGCCTCTGGAAGGTGCTGGCATGGCCGACGGGCCCTTGGCTCGTGCCCACCGCTAAAACCGGGCACGGGGCCCTGGGGCTGGTGCCAGCAGTGCTGGGCAGGGCTGCACCCTCGGGCAGCACCCTGGACCCTGGAGGCTCCTCCTGGGCTGGGGCAGGGTGGGAGGGCTCTGCTCCATGGGCCCCCCTCGCTCCGGCTGCAGCAGTGCCCCTGGGAGCATTTTCCATGGCTGGAAAGCTGCCATCCTACAAAGCAGCTGTTCCTGCCCCTGGCAGGGCTTGGAATGAGATGATCTTTCAGGTCCCTTCAAACCCAAATAATTCTGTTATTCCATAGTTAAAGCACTGCTGGCCAGGGAGAGGCTGCTTCACCTCCTTAACTCCATCACAGAGCAGAGAGATTTCTTCTCCTTGCTCCACCCTGGGAATGAATTTGGGAATGTCAGGGCCACATCTGGTGGCTTTGGGGTGAGATTCAGGCACTGGGGAAGAGCTCCTGACTCCCTGGCTTCTCACCCCGGGGAGCAGCCTGAGCCAGGTGGGACTTGGCTCCTGAGCAGCACAGTGGGAGCAGGAGTTCCTGCTGGTACTGCAGTGGAGAAATGCTGCATTAAAGCAGGAAATATCCAATGTGCATTGCAAATCAAGAGGGTTTTCATTTGTGTTCTAAAGGAGGAAAAATATTGCCAAGTCTAGTTAATAACACAGGAAAGCTCTTGTGGTTATCAGGGATCTTCAGCTCTAATCCCCTCTGATAACAGTAAATTGAAGCAGCTCCTCTGCTGAGGTTTTTCTGTTGCTGGATTGTGCCCATATAATAAGAGAAATGGGCACTACCTCTCCTATTTACCATTCCTTCATTTAAGTAAGTTTTTAAACTGCACTTTCCTTCCTTCAGAGACATCTGATTTACTGCATTTTAAACAGAAACCACTCCTGCAACAATAGCTCTTTCTATCAAGATTTGTAATCAGGCTGTTCCTGTTGAACTGTTGTTATTCAAATTATTAATTTGTCATTTTGCACACAGTCTGATCATAGAAAGAGATGAACAGGAGGGTCTGTGCACCTGCAGGCAGAGCAGGATAGATTTAATTAGAGCAAAGAAAGCTGCAGGTTTTATTTTGTGTTTGTGTTGTTGCTTTGGTTTTTCCTCAGCCCAGCATTTTAAGAGCTTACGCAGCAATCTGCATAAATTACTTATGCACATTTTTACTTAGGTTCTTACACCTAATTTGATTAATGATAATGCCTTTGACAGAGTAGATGGAGAGGGAGTTTTTACAAAGGCATGGAGTGACAGGACAAGGGGAATGGCCTTAGGGTGAAAAAGATGGGATATTGGGCAGGAATTGTTCCCTGTGAGGGTGGGCAGGCCCTGGCACAGGGTGCCCAGAGCAGCTGCGGCTGCCCCCGGATCCCTGGCAGTGCCCAAGGCCAGGCTGGACAGCTGGGATAGTGGAAATGTCCCTGCCCATGGGACAGGGAGGGGGGCTTTAAGGTCCCTTCCAGCCCACCCCATTCAGTGATTCTCAGGTCACAGCCAATTTTGTGTAAGAGCACAAGATGTATCAGCTTTGGTGCTGCCCACTCTGGGGCCAGCCAATGCTGCAAACTGCCCTTTAACTCTGATTTCAGGTGAGTCCCTTGCTTTTGGTCTGTGCAAGCAGGGAGGTGGAAACCTTTGCACTGAGCCCTGCTTTGTTCTCTGTGCTGCCCTGCCCAGACCAAGCTTCTGCTGGTGGGAGTTTTCTGGGGCAGCTTTGAGTTCCCACTCGGTAACCCCAGTTTGCCTGGAGATTCAGCCCTCTCCAGCTGCTTCACTTCTGCCTGACACAACGAGGTGAAGCTTTCCATCCATTTCTTCTGCTCACAGTTCAAGCCCAGCAACCCTCTGCAGTTGGTTTTTGTACCAGGAGAAGGGTTAGGAAGAGTAGAAATAATTAATTAGAAGATGCTGACATTTTTTACCCCATTTCTCTTCCACACTTTCACTCATTTTTTACAGTGAGAAGAGTGCAGCCCTGGGACAAATCCTGGAGAGGCCATGGAATTGCTGTCCATGGAGGAGTTTGTGGCTGAGCTGGTCTGCTGTTGATTCTAATCCTACCTGGAGAAGGATCTGGGGCCAGACAGCTCCGGCACCCCCATTTCTGTGGTTCCTCAGGTTGTGTGCAAAGCCAGCCCCAGTTTGCTCTGCCTGAAGAGCCTCAGTNGGAGATTCAGCCCTCTCCAGCTGCTTCACTTCTGCCTGACACAACGAGGTGAAGCTTTCCATCCATTTCTTCTGCTCACAGTTCAAGCCCAGCAACCCTCTGCAGTTGGTTTTTGTACCAGGAGAAGGGTTAGGAAGAGTAGAAATAATTAATTAGAAGATGCTGACATTTTTATCCCCAGTTCTCTTCCACACTTCCACTCATTTTTTACAGTGAGAAGAGTGCAGCCCTGGACAAATCCTGGAGAGGCCATGGGATCGCTGTCCATGGAGGTTTTTAAGGCTCAGCTGGGTAAAATCATGGCTGAGCTGGTCTGCTGTTGATTCTAATCCTACCTGGAGAAGGATCTGGGGCCAGACAGCTCCGGCACCCCCATTTCTGTGGTTCCTCAGGTTGTGTGCAAAGCCAGCCCCAGTTTGCTCTGCCTGAAGAGCCTCAGTAGGAGTGACTTTGTTTGGGTGAAAGAAGAGGAAGCTAAGAATGTGATCCCACTTTCCCAACATAAATAAAATAAAATAAAAGAGTTCTAGCAGTAAGAGAAGCCCCATTTTATTGATGCTGCACAGAGGCAAGTGATTTTGCATCCAGTTTTAGGAGAGCAGTATAACTGCTTTTGACAGCCTGGTCTAATAATAATAAAAAGGCCCAGCTCCTCGTATTGCAAAGCTGGAGTGTGAATTTATCCCATAAAAATTCATCTACCATGGCTAAAGCCCTGTAAATTGAGTCCTGTATTTTGGTTGTTAAATAAAAACAAAACCACACCGCAGAGTAATGACAGAAACATTGCTCAGCTCTTGCAGTTGTGTCTTGTTAAAACATCACTTAGGGTAATTTACAGGGTTTGATTCAAACCTATTTCAATGAATTATTGTTTCCCATCTCTCCCCTGCTCCCCCTTCACCCTGTGGGGATGTCAAACCCCACGCTGGGGCTGGATTTCTTCAGGGAGAGAGGAGGAGCCCACTGCCCTGCACGACAAACCCCTGCCACGCTGTGGTGTCACTGCCTGTCCCCAGGCACGAGCTTTGTGACAGCTCAGAAGGCCAAAGGATGGCTGAGGGGCTCCCTGTGGAGGCTGGGGAGGTTCTTGGGAGGCAGCAGGGGAGATGCTGCCCCACAGCCAGGGCTGTGCCCCACCTCTCCTCCCATCTGCATCCCAAACCTCCATCCCTGCTCGTGCCCAAATCCCTGCTGAGAGCACTGCAGAAGATGTGTGCACGCCTAAAACCTGAGCACAAGGAGAGAAATGTGGATTAAAGTGCTTTTAGACATCAGAGCTTGCTCCTGGGCTCTCTCAGTTAAGCCCAGCTGTGTTAGGTGGGAGCAGAAATCCAGGGAGCTGTGTCTGCCTGTGCCAGTGAGTGAGAGGGAGCACATCCAGGGGTGCCTCCTTTGATCCCTGTCCCAGGAGCCTGGAACATGCAGCTTGTGCTCTCCCCGAGCCATGGCTCAGCTGTTTGTTAATTTAAAGGCCTTCAATGGATTATTCTTCTGTGGACTTGCCCAGCTGTTTTTTGAACCCATCTCAGATTTCCTCTCTGCAGGTTCCTGCCGGGAGAAGAGCCCCAGCTGAGCTCTGGGGTGTGTGAAAAGGCCCTGAGACCTGTTTTGAACCTTCCAATTACTGATTTCACTTCGTGGTCCCAAATTCTTGCATTCCAATAGATCACAGTGACTCATTTCCTCCCTCCTGTCTTTGGGTCTCATTCCATCTTCTGTGCCTCTATTCCAATTTTCTGTTTCCCATCCTGAAAGGTCCTAATCTGTTTGGCTGCTTCTCACCTGGGAGCTGTTTCATACCTTTGATGACTTTTGCTGCTTTCCCCTGGACATCTTTCATTTCCTCTTTGCTCTTTTCCAAACAGGAGGCCCAGACAGTGCCCAGCTCTCGAGATGCTGGGAAGCCATGAATTTATGCGGTGGCAGAAAGCACCAAAATAAATGTTCTTTCTTTTGTTCCCTAATAATTCCTACTCTTTTATTCTCTTATTTTTGGCTATTTCTGAGTTTTTCACAGAGCCTCGAGATCCCCATCCTGCATGCACAGAGCCCAATACAGAAATTATCTGTAGAAATACAGAATTGCTGATTAGCATCCCATTTATCCTCATGCACATGCACCATGTGAATTTATCCATATTAGGCTTAATCCAGGATTTGCTTGCCTGGTCAGCCAGGTTTTTCTGCAAATCTTTGCAGCCAGCTCCCTTTTTCTGCTGCCCTGAGAAACTTTGGGTCACGAGGAAATGCAGTAAAAGCAACAGAAGTACCTGGAGTTTTATATCATAGAAATGTGGAATAGTTTGGGTTGGAAGGGACCCTAAATCCATCTCATTCCACCCCTTTCCATGGGCAGAGACACCTTCCACTAGCCCAGGTTGCTCATGCAGCTGCAAACCCAAACAGCTCATCCCTGCCCATGGTCCTGTCAGGGAAATGCTTTAATTTTCATTATTATTTATGGGGTTTATTTTTGTGTGCAGAATTCACAAGGTTTGGAGCCATGGAAGAGCTTCTCTTGTGAAATTCAGCAAGAAACAGAGAGCATGGAGGAAGGTTTGGGCTGGCAAAGGGTTCCCTTCAGCCCAGACTGTCGTTGCCATTTCCATCCCCAGACTGAGCCAGCCCCTTGCAGCTCAGAATTATTTGAATCCCGGTGTGTTTGACAGGCTCTGACAGACCCCAATCCATCTCCTACGTCCAGAACTGTTGTTAGGAGTGCTGATTATTTTATGGCTTCCATTCTGTGTGCTGACATTGCTTTCCTGTGCCGTGCATTCCTGGCAGATGGGAGTTTTATAACAATAGACATAAATTGACAGCAAGTCTCCCCAGAAGTAATATCTGGGAGTTTTCCATCAGCTGCCAGCGAGCTGCAGCAGTGTTGAAACCCAGCACGTTCCTCTGACTGCCCTGGGTGACCTGAGACCCTGGCAGGGGGCTCAGAGACCCTGGCATGGAGTCAGAAACACCTGTGCCTTTGATCTCAGCCCAGGGGAGAAATTACCAACACTGTGTGAGGATTTACAAGCCACAAGAGTTTGAGTAGAGTGATAGTTAATTTGTCACAGGGTGAAAAAGTAGAATTTTGGGGTTTTAGAATGGGGGTTCAAGAGGCAGGATGGAGGGATTTGGGTGTGCCCTGTCCTTCCTTCTTCTTCTTCTTGGCCTCCATCTTCTGCTGTGTTGGTGGCACTTTTGATTGGTTTAGAGTAGGAACAAACTGTCTAACGTAAGTGATAGGTATTGGAACATTATTGTAAATAAAGTACACGTAGTTTTTAGTATAAAATGTTAAACATCACCCCAAGAACGGTGGCGTGCCACAACCTGACCTGCTGAACAGATCTCAGCTGGTCAGGGAAAGAATGTTATAGATAAGGAAAAATAAACAACCTTGAAAAGCAGAACTGACAAATCTTGGCTTCTTCTTTGGCTCCGGGCTGGGAGAAAAGGACTTTTTACCGCCTCGGGGTCATCTCAGNGTCCCCTCCTGAGCCCTGCAGCTGGATGAGCCTCTCTCCACACCCATAAATCCAGACCCGAGCATCCTCCTGCAGCTCCAGCTTGATGCCAGTCTGTTACCAGCATCTGGCCACCTTCCTGCAGCCTGGAAGGTAAAACCAGCCATGGTGTGGCACCAGGGGACAGGCAGTGGCCACTCTGACAGGGGGCTGGGCTGGCATAAAGCAGCACAAAACTGCCCTGGGTGGCCCCGTTGCAATGGGATCCAGAATAACACACTTCAAAGTTAAAGTAGGAATGAATATTTTAATTTTTCTCTGACTCTAATTTATATCATTGTAGGAGTGACTAAGTATTAGAGAAATGAAATCTCACCTCTCTAATCACACTAGTCAATCCAAAAGTCTATCATTTTCTCTCCTCCTCTAAAAAGAATGTAAACTATCTTTATTTACATGAAAGTTTTTTTTAAAAAAACTTCACTACTAGAATGTAACATTCAAAAAACTTTAACAAAACTCTGAAAAAAACAAAGTAACATGGCCCTGAGTGAGTCTGATCCAGTGGGGAAAGCCTGCAGTGCCTTTCCTCAATGTCTTGGTTTGAAAGCCAGGTGTCTGCTAAGGAAGGCAGGAGGCTTCCTGGAAATGGAAAATGTAAAACCCCCTCCCTCCAAAGTATTATAATTCTGAAATTAAGGGGCTCTCAGGCAAAGATATGGGAATAGGAATAGCAGTTCTTTACTAGGAAAGCAAAACAAACAAACAAACAAACAAGAAAACCCAAATGCAACAGTATAAAAGAAAAACTGACAGAGTCAGAATACAACCTGACACCCTGTGGGTCAGGGTGGTGGCAGCAGTCCCTATTGAATGGTGGCTGCTCCTCCTGCAGTGACAGATGTGGTTCTGCTGGAGCAGGGATCCCGAAGAACAATGTAGTTTCCTCTGGAGGTCCAGTGCTGGTGTAGATGGGCCTGATCTTCCTCCGGGAATCCAGCAGAGAAAAGGCTGCTCCTCTGGGAATGCAGTGGAGAAGGCTGCTTTGGTGTCCCAACAGCTCAGATTCTATCCAGTCTGAAATGCTTGGCTCCTCCCCCTGGGCGGAGCTTCTCTCACTGGCCCATTAACAGAAGATAGTTAATAATGAATGGCCCATTAACAGAAGATATTTCCCAGAGTGGGGATTGGTTTGTGGAAGAGATAAAGCAAACTGCTCAATTAACAGAAGATAAACTGCACCACCCTTAACAGATGGCAATAGAATACACCCTTAGCTTACAATCCAGGACACTCAAACACCTACAGCATCTCTTATCTGGTGTCAGATCCTCCAAATCCAGCATTTACCAGCAGCCAAACGCGGGTTTGGAGCTCCAGGCTCTCAGGGGGTAGAGCAGGAACAGACAGACATTTCCATTTCTGCCCCTCCAGCACTGGGGTGCCTCCCCCAGGAGCATCCTGCAGCTGGGTGGGTGTCCCGGGCTGTGTCAGGGCAGGAGGAGGCTGGCCTTGCTTTGGCACCTGCTGAGCAGGGACACTGTGAAGAGCTCAGCCCTACCCAGGACTGGCTTTTCCCCTCTCCATTTCTGACAGCAGCAGAGGGGACCTTTGGGTGCTTCAAAGCCCGATTTTAATCACTGACCTGATTGGAGCCATTGCCTCCTTTAACTTTGATATTTCTTGTCATTAGCCTGCCAACCTCTGGGATGAAGGGATTGGTCTTCAAAAGCCAAACTGGCTTTGCCTGTGCTGGGCCTGGGGCTGCTCCTGCTCTCCCCATGTGGGATTCAGTGCTCAACACTGGTCACAGGGGTCATGCTCTGCCCTGGGGACAGGAGGGGCTGCTGCATCCCTGCCAGTTTCATTGTCCCTTACTTTATTTGCTGTGGAGGTATTTAATTCCACTGTCTTAATGTGGGATTAAAGAGGAGGATGTGTCCCCTTCTCTTGCCAGCTTTAGAGACGGATTTTTTCACATAAACACCAGAGAATTCCTCACACTCCTTGCTGTTTCCTACATCAGAAGTGCTCTCTGCCACCCAGGGCTGGTTTTCCCTGTGCAGTAACACCTGGGGATCCAGAGGAGTTCCAGAGCCTGCACCCACCTTCTGCTGGGTGCAGTGCAGGTGGGACC
Organism: Chloropsis cyanopogon; assembly: GCA_013400585.1. Classification (NCBI taxonomy): domain Eukaryota; kingdom Metazoa; phylum Chordata; class Aves; order Passeriformes; family Irenidae; genus Chloropsis; species Chloropsis cyanopogon. The sequence goes on along the minus strand of WEZZ01011775.1, from coordinate 333,450 downwards.
CAGACAGCTCCAGCGGCTGAGGCAACCCAGAGCAGCTGGATGGGATGGATACAGAGGGAAGGAATGGGTGCAGAGGGATGGGATGGATGCAGGGGGATGGGATGGGTGCAGAGGGATGGGATGGATGCAGGGGGATGGGATGGGTGCAGAGGGATGGGATGGGTGCAGAGGGATGGGATGGATACAGAGGGATGGGATGGATGCAGAGGGATGGGATGGATGCAGAGGGATGGGATGGGTGCAGAGGGATGGGATGGATGCAGAGGGATGGGATGGGTGCAGAGGGAAGGGATGGATGCAGAGGGAAGGGATGGGATGGAAGCAGTGAAGCAGCTGTGGGATGGCTCCCGGGGAGCACAGGCTCGCACCACTGCAAGCCAGCCCTGCCAGGGTCACTTACTGGGAGTGGGGGGCTTTCTGTGACTCCAGCCTGTCTGTGGCCAGGCACAGCCACAATTCCTGGCTTCTCTCTTTGGGATGAGTCCATCTGATTTACTGTTTGGATTTTTATGGCTCAGAAGTCATTGGGCCAGTAGACAATGGTCTTGTCTGGGCACAAATCTGGACCAGAACACTTCCAGGGACACCACCATATAAAAAAAGACATTAAGTTGTTAGAGTGTCCAAATGAGGCCAGGAGGATAGGGAAGGGTCTGGAGGGGAAACGTTACGGGGAGCACATGGTTTGTTCAGCCTGGAGGAGAGGAGACTGAGGGGAGACCTCACCGTGGTCTTCAACATCCTCCCAAGGGGCAGCCAAGGGGCAGCTCTGATCTCTGCTCCCTGGGACAGGGACAGGACTCAGGGAATGGCTGGAGCTGTGCCAGGGCTGGCCCAGGCTGGAGCTCAGGAAAGGTTCTTGCCCAGAGGGTGCTGGCACTGCCCAGGCTCCCCAGGGAATGGGCACGGCCCCGAGGCTGCCAGAGCTCCAGGAGCGTTGGGACAGCGCTGCCAGGGATGGACAGGGTGGGGCTGTTGGGGTGTCTGGGCAGGGCCAGGGGCTGCCCTGGGGGATCTGGGGGGTCCCTCCCAGCTCAGGACATTCTGTGATTCCCTGATCTTTGGTGCACTTGGTGACTGGGAGATATCCCCACCTGCCCTGTATCTGCCAGAGGTGCCCTCACAGCTTTGATAGCAAACACCACTGCCAGGACCCAATCCCTGGGTTCTAAAGCCAACCCAACCCCTTCTGTGTGTAAATCCCATTTTCCCTGACCATGTCCCACGAGAGCTGAGTCCATGTGCCAGCTGGGCTCCTGCTGCCCTGCCCAGGCTCTGCCCCCTGGAGCTGGGGAGCCCCAGGCTGGTCTGTGCCCCTCGCTGCTCCCAGGGTGCCAGGGGGATGGAGGGCAGCAGTGAGTGGCTCTGAGACAGAGGTGCCAGTCTGGCCTGATTTCTCAGTCTTGAGATCTTCCAAAGGATGAATTTTCTGAACATTTGTTCCTCTCAGCACGAGCTATTGTTTCTGACATATTTATCCAGCTCAGTGCTACCTTGAGATATCACTTTTGACAGATAACCTTCTTAAATTAAACATACAAATGTGCCCTACTGAGAGGGGAGATGTGAGCACTAATGGCTTTGAGAATGATGGGGAAACCTTCCCATTAGCTCCTCCTGAGCTGCTAAATGAGCCCCTGTGTTAGGGAAAGGAACAGGGAGCAGCAGGATCAAAGAGGGAATGGGGAGAGAGATCAGAGTTGAGATCTGAGATGAAATACTCTTCAAACTGAGGGGTGGGAGAGGCCAGGGCACAGAATTCAGGCTTCTGTGTATGAAAACTGGGGCCAAGCTACAGAGGAAGGGGCTGAGTCCAGGGGCTGAGCTGCCAGCAGGACGTTCAGCTGCTCCAGGAGACAGAGAATTCCCTAACACCTTTCCTGTGCCTTCCCAGCCCTCTGCCCATGGCAGCTCTGGCACAGGGCATGGCCCAAGCTGAGCTCAGAGAGGAGGTGAAGGAGGTCCCCAGGGTCCCTGCGAGGAGGGTGGCCTCAATTCCTGTTATTTGTTGGAAACATTTCCCCAGAAGCCAAGGGACACTGGCTGCAGGGATGGAGCTGCAGCTGGATCATCCCAAAGAGAAGGCTCGCAAGGGAGTGCCTGGATTTTCTCTTTGCAAACCTCCCCAGGCCTCCCCCAGCTGTGCCCGAGCAGGGCTGGGATGCTCCCAAGCTCCCCTGGCCCAGGGTTGGCTCCCTGGGATGCCAGTGCTGTCCTTTGGGGATGCCATGGCACTCATGGAGAGCCCCCGTTTCTCTTTTCTTCCCCTCCTCTCCTGTCTCAGGTCTCCTGTCCACAAATAGAAATTCTTTGGAGCAGGGACATCCTTTTTGGCTCATGGCACCTGGTTAGGATTCACATCTGACCAGGGGCTGTGCTTTGGTATCAGTTTTATAATGATGTAAAAACCCACAGGTACCCTGCAGTGGGACAGCTTCAGGTGCTGGGAGGTGCCTTGGTTTGAAAAGCCAGGTGTCTGCTGGGGAAGGCAGGAGCCTCCCTTGAAACAGAGATTGCAAATNCTCCCTTGAAACAGAGATGGCATTGTATCAGCCATGCAGGGACACTCACTGGCCATGAACAGGAGATAATTAATAATGAATGGCCCATGGACAGAAGAGATCTCCTGGAGGGGGGATTGGTTGTGGGAGAGAGAAAGAAAACTGCCCAATGAACAGCAGAGAACTGCCCCAGCTCTGACAGGTGGGAACAGAATACACACCCCCACTGCCAGCCTAAGACAGGAGCTCTGGGGGAAATCCAGCTCTGCTCTGCAGCTCCTAAAACCAGGGGAAGGATCCACCTGCCCACCCCTCCTGTGAGGAAATTCCTCCTTTCAGTTTTATGAGACATGTTTAAATTATGCAATATATTTGAAAACATATTTTAAAAGGTATTTACCAGTTGTTCTAAAAGTGAGCCAGCTCACACAATTTCCACCAAATTGCTGCCACCCTTTCCCCCCTCCCTCCTCCCTGTCCCTCTCATGAGAAGGAAAATTTCAATTCCATCTTTTCCTCCTGCCTTCTCTCTGCCTCCAAGTCCCTACCATTCCTCTTCTCTTCCAGCCCATTTTTCTTCCCTCATCGATGAAAACACTTGGGCTGATTCCCCACCTCCCTCCCCTGGATGAAATGCCCAGTTTCCTTGACACACTGAAATTGCTAATGGTTCTTGCTGCTCCTTTTCCTAAATGGTTATTTGTGAGGAATTACTCAGCTCAGTGCTCCATCAGCTCCTTGCCTGGGCTGGGCAGACACCCAGGCAGGAGCTGTGCAGCACCAGCACTGGAATTCCAACCCTCTGTGTCTGTAACTGAGCTGGAGGTTTGTGATTCAGTGTCTGGGCTCTGTTTTTCCTCAGTGAACTGTGAGGAACTCTCTGAAGGAAGTGCTTGTGCTGTTTGCTCAATCACAGTTATATATATTATATATATAATGTATTTTATGTATTCCTGCCTGGATTCTCTCCCCACACAATGTCAGGAGCACTCTGTTGAAAAATGGATAATCCATACGGTGAATTTTACAGCCAGGGCCCATTTTTAAAAGTCACAGATGAAAGCCAGGCAGCAGGAAGGAAGAGAATTAAGAGAAAAAGGAGAAGCAAAGGGAGTGGAAGAAGGCAGAGAGGGAGGGAAGCAGCTGCAAAAAGAGGGGGAAGAAGCAGGAGATGGAGCACGGCCTCGTGGCAGTGAGGGGCAGGAGGGGAAGGGCTGTCTGGGGAGGAAATTGGCCATGTCCAGCTCCCTTTCCCCTTCTGGCTGACCCTGTCCCCCCTCCAGCTGCTGTTCCCTTTCCCAGGATGGGATCCCCCAGCTCCCCTCTGCAGGGCTGATGCCCACTGGTTCCAATCTTTTCCCATTTCCAGGTCTCTAACAATTCTTCTGGATCTCACTGAGGCTTTCCTGTTCCAGTACAGGATGAGGCCACTTTTAATGCAGTTTTTCAGAGTGGCAAAGGCACTTTCTGCTCAGTCTCCTCTGCAGTGCCAAGATTCCCCTCGGGTCTCTCTCTGCCCCCTCCAGCTCCTCATCCCCATCCAAATTCCAACAACCAGGGGCTGCTGCCATATGGTTTCCTTGTGCTCTTCCACACCATGCACTGGCTTCAAATTCACTTCAGAGGGAAAGGAGCAAATAACAGCAAATATTCAAGAATGCCTTGAAAGAGCAGTGGGAATTTCAGCCAGAAAAAGGTAGGGAGGATTAAAAGGGAAAATAAATTGAAAAATGTAATCTGGGAGTTTCCCAGCTGAAATGCTTTGGAAACAGCAGCAGGTTTCATTAGCAGGCTTTCACAGCAAAGCCTGTTGTGACCACAGAGTTGTTGTTTTGTTTAATTCCTAGAGAGTTTTTAAATTGAAGCCTTGGCTTAACTGGTGTTAAAGAAGTAAATGGACCCCACAAAGCAGATTGGATTAAAATGAAATGTTCCTCCTCTAACCCTGAGACTAATCTGGGGGAAGAGGCACTGGAGTGGCGTCCGTTTTCCAGTGTGTTCATCAAAGAAAATACCTGTTCTTTGTCCCCAGTGCAGATGGGAGGCTGGGGAAGATGCCCTGATCTGCTGGAGGAATATCAGGAACTGAGAAAATGTGAAACTCAGCAATGAGAAAGTTTTCCTGACATCCAGCCTGAGCCTCCCCTGGGTCCACTTTGTCCATTTTCCCTTATTGTTAATCTCTGTCTGGGATAGGGAAACTGAGCCTTACATTTTGGGGTTTAGCTCTAGGTCTGCACCTAAACCCTGCCCAGCAGGACACCTTCTGTACCTGTGCCTACCCACACAGCCATTTTTACATGCCTTGGATAACTTGGGTTCAGGCTCTTCCTGAAATATTGCAAGCCAAATTCCAAGGGTTTCTAACTTTCCAGGTCCATTTCTCTGCTCCCTGGTGACAGTTCCCATAATCACAGAAGCTGGGAATAGCAGCCAGAATCCACAAGTGGTTCTTCAGAGCAGGAAAACAAAAAAATGGGGGAGGGGAACAATTTTTGTGTCTCATCCCCCACAAGTGATTACAAGAGCTGCATTTAATTGGGACGAGCAGTGCTGGTGGTACCTCAGAGGAAAACATGGATGAGGGGTGAGGGAGCCTTCGAGGAGGGGAAGGAGAATGAATTCCAGCAGCAATAATTAAAAATCCTCAGGGGAAATTCAGGGCACTCCCCAGGGACTGCCGTGCACCAGGAAAGAATGAAGTGCACAGGAGCTCTGAGATGTTCCCACTAATTGGACACTGTGCCAGGGAGCTGGGAAAGAATGGGGAAAGAACGGGGAAAGAAGCTGGGCAAAGCCCCAGCGGGGCCTGGAGAGTGTAAAAATGTAGCTGGTGGGATTTTGGCAGGGCTGAAAGGGAAGGGAGCTGTCCATGGCGTGTGTGAGCTTGGGAAAGGGCTGGCAGGAGCAGCAGGAATTGTGTTGGGCATCCTCCAAAGAAGCAGGAGACTCCACACCTGGGCTGGAGCACCCTGGGAGGGGGAGAGGCTTCAGTGCTGGGCTTTGCTCCAGGTGCTTCCCATTCAGAAGATTTTGGGAGTTAAAAGCAAACACGTGCAGCAGTAAAGCTGAATTCAGAGGCTCTGCCCTGTGCTGCCCCAGCTGGAAAATCCCAGCAGTGAGGGGAGCAGGGAGCAGCTCCATGAAGGAGCTGCCTTGGGCCTCTCCATTCCCCTCCAAACCTCCCCTGGCCACGGGGACCCTGAGCTGGCCACACACCTGAGGCTGAGCAAGGCCCTTAACATCTGCAAAAGGGGTTTTCATCATTTTCCTTTGTGTTCTGAAGTGAAAAGACTAAAAAAGAAAATTAATGTTAGTAATATAGCAGCAGGCTGGGGAAGCTGACTTTGCTCTTGCTGTTGTTTGTTTGCTCCTTGCTTTTCTTACTCTGGCAGGAAAGCAGAATAGAAAAATGCCCAAGCCAAAATGAAATGTTTTGTCTCCTCTGGCAAATTTTTAAAATAATGGAGGGTTTGCTTGCTTTGGCTTTTCCCAATGGTTTATTTTCAGTCTTAGTGCTCTTTCCAAAGAAATGTATTATTTATCGTTTATTGTATTTCATAAGAAATACACAGAAAAAGCTTGAAAGCCATTGGGGGAGGCTCTCAGGAGACCCTGTGGTCCCTGAGAGGTGCCTGGCTCAGGATGGGGTGGTGGGAGAGGGTTAGGTGAGGGTGGGCAGAGCATAGGAACAGGTTTTGGACNTATTATTTATCGTTTATTGTATTTCATAAGAAATACACAGAAAAAGCTTGAAAGCCATTGGGGGAGGCTCTCAGGAGACCCTGTGGTCCCTGAGAGGTGCCTGGCTCAGAATGGGGTGGTGGGAGAGGCCGAGGTGAGGGTGGGCAGAGCACAGGAACAGGTTTTGGATATTAGGGGAAAATTCCTTATTGGAATGGTGGCCAGGCACTGGAAGAGGCTGCCCAGTGATGCAGTCACTGTCCTTGGAAGAACAGGTGGATGTGGCACTTGGGGACAGGGTTCAGTGGTGGGGTTGGCAGTGCTGGGTTAGGGGTTGGAACTGGGATCATGGAGGGTTTTCCTACCCTAAATGATTGTGGATTCCATGGGCAACCCCAGGACCTGGAGGCTCAGGGCTTGTCCTACAGACTCCTTGTTGTGTGTGGTGTCACACAGAGCCATGGGCCATCCTAGCATCCAGGCTGTGTCCCACAGGAGCAGTTCTCCAGTGGAAACATCACCAGCAGTCAGGAGAGGATCTGCTCCAGGCCACGGTGTGTTTCCAATGATTTCCACAGAAACCCAGACAGATACAAGGTGCCCTGGAGAAGCACATTTGGGGTTTTCCCCTCGTCAGGAGCCTTTGCTCATCCAGTGGCTGGGGCTCCTTCCATGTGAGGGTGGGGAGGGCCTGGAACAGGTTCTTTCTGGGCCCTTGTAGGTCATGTCACATAAAAACCTTTTATTCACCAGGAAAATTCCAACCAAAAGCTCTTCTTTTTTTTCCCCCCTCATTCTTCCTGCTGGAGCAGTTCCAGAGTGCCCTGTAGGAATCCCTGTCTTGGCCAAGAGCCCACCCTGAAAGGCGACCACATGTGCTCCCACAAGTGACAGAGTGTCTTGGTTTGAGAAGCCAGGTGTCTGCTAAGGAAGGCAGGAGCCTCCCTTGAAATGGAAAATGCAAAGCCTCTCCTGAATGATTATAATTCTGAAATTAAGGGGCTCTCAGGCAAAGATAGGGGAATAGGAATAACAGTTCTTTACTAGGAAAATTAAAAATACAAATGCCATAGTACAAAAGAGAACCCAAAGCCCTGCCAGAGTCAGGCAGGCCTGGCCCGCTGTGCTCAGGGGTTGCTCAGCCCCAGCCCATGGGGGCTCAGCCCTCCTGCAGTGCCAGCTGTGGCTCTGCTGGAGCAGGATCCTGCACAAGGGGGGAGTTTTCCTCTGCAGCTCCAGGGCTGCTGGAGATGGGCCTGGGCTCCCTCTGGGAATGCAGGGAGAAGAAAGCTGCTCCTCTGGGAATGCAGAGGGANGGCTCAGCCCTCCTGCAGTGCCAGCTGTGGCTCTGCTGGAGCAGGATCCTGCACAAGGGGGGAGTTTTCCTCTGCAGCTCCAGGGCTGCTGGAGATGGGCCTGGGCTCCCTCTGGGAATGCAGGGAGAAGAAAGCTGCTCCTCTGGGAATGCAGTGGGAAAGGTGCTGGGGTGTTGAGGTGTCAGATTCTATCCAGGTAGGAATGCTTGGCTCCTCCCCTGGGCGGGGCCTCTCCCCATGGGATGATGGCATTGGATCAGCCATGCAGGGACACTCACTGGCCATGAACAGAGATAATTAATAATGAATGGCCCATGGACAGAAGAGATCTCCTGGAGGGAGGATTGGTTGTGGGAGAGATAAAGAAAACTGGCAAAGAACAGCAGAGAACTGCCCCAGCTCTGACAGATGGCAATGGAATACACACCCCCAGCACATCTTGGAACCTCAGACACAGAGCAGGCCTGAAGCACCAGCATTCCCAGGGATCTGTTTCTCCAGATGCTTCCCAGACTGCAGGGACTTTCTTGAGAGAAGAAGGAAGTTCACCCCAGACCTGCAGGTGTCTTGGAGCCACACCTGCACTGAGAGGTGGCAGTGAGGTGGCTGCACACACAGCCTGGCAGGCAGATCCCAGAGGAATCTGCTCCTTTTCCACCGGCTCCTCCTACATGGGAGCCCTGCTAACCCACATCCCCAAATGTCACAACCACACAGCTTTTGGATCCCTGCAGGGATGGGGACTCCACCACTGCCCTGGCAGCTCTGGCAGAAACCTCCTCTGGTGCATTTTGAGGCCGTTCCCTCTCCTCCTGTCCCTGTTCCCTGGAGCAGAGCCCGACCCCCCTGGCTGTCCCCTCCTGTCAGGAGCTGTGCAGAGCCACAAGTTCCCCCTGAGCCTCCTTTTCTCCAGGCTGAGCCCCTTCCCAGCTCCCTCAGCCCCTCCTGGGGCTCCAGACCATTCCCCAGCTCCCTTCCCTTCCCTGAACATGTTCCAGCCCCTCAGTGTCTTTCTCATGGGAATTTGGGTATCTCCGTGTGCCCACAGCCCAGATGGGTGTCCTGGACTCTGGGGACAGGGGGTGAAATGAGAGTGGGAGTTGGCAGAAAGGACTTGGGGACACTGGAATGCTCATTCTGCAAAGCATCTGAGAGCCTGGAATGATCCTAAATTTCCTCCTGTCACCTACAGGGATCCAGCCTTTTTTTCATGCCCTTTGGATAAATAGAGGTTTTCTCTGGAGCCTCCAGGAACCTTAATTTTTCACCCATCCTAATAACCATAAAACTGAGACAGGCGAGTAATAAAATGTCAAAATCCATGTGTTTTAAAATCGGAGAGGACTCTCAAATGTCACTGAAATGTGGGATGGAAAAGGAGATGGGAGGACGTGTGGCTGAGCCTGTGGTGGTGGCTGGGCTGTCCTTTCCACACTCTTTGGCCTGGCCTCCTGGGACCCTGGGAGTGGGGATGGAGTGGGGATGAGGTGCTGAAGTATGGAAACAAATCACACAGACTCTGTTTTTTTCATGGTGGAAAAAGCCCCTTTATTCACACAACTGGTTTTTACACAGTTTTACAGACCCCATGTGTGACTCCAGTTGCTCAGGAGCTTTCTTGCCCATCCCTTTATTGGGCAGTACCAAGCTGGCACCCTGGATTGATTGGGCACTCAAACCCCGGGGTGAACGTGCAGGGACAGTTGTTTGTGAGGGACAGCTCTCATTTTTCTGTCTAACAGGGTAAAAACAGTTTATCCAGGTGCCAGTTGTTTTTCACCCCGGAATAGATTGTTCTGTTAATGAGCTGCTCACACCAGCACTGCTTTCACACGGGAACCTGCAAAGGGCCAGCCTGGCAAGGCCAGCCCCTGATCCCAGGAGAGCAGGCTTGATTTCATGAGGCCTTTCTTTGTAATTTTCCTACCTTACTGCAACGCTGAAGGAGCAGTTCCCTTTCCTGGGGAGGAGGGATGGAGGGAGGCTGCGTTTCCTGTGTCAATCCCAGTTTAGCCCAGTCTCCACTGGAGCATCTTGTTCCCTGCTCCATGGGCTTCCTCCAGCGCTTCATGTGCTATTTAGGCCCAGGCAAATCTGGCTGTCCCAAAATTCCTGATCTGCAAGGTTTTTAATGCAGAGTGTCAGTCAAGAGCTGCACAGAACGTGCAAGTTAACACAGAAAGACCTGGACTTCTCTCCACCCCCCTCTGCCATCAAAATCTTATCTAAAAATGCCCATCACAGTGATAACTGGAGCAGAAATGGTGAAGGGTTCTCTCCTCTGGTAAAAAAGTCTTCATATTATAAAAAAGCAAAACCAGCATCCTGGTGAAATTAGGATGAAAACATGAAAAGCCATGATTATTTTTTTTTCTTTTTCTTTTTTTTGCTAAGCATACTATTTTTGCAAGCCATGCTTTTTTGTTTTGCACAGCTAAGTAGAGTCCTGGGCTGTCATATGTCCCATATTCATAAACTCCAGAGGAAGATGACATTTGACATTTCTTCTTTCTGTGCTCATTGGTTAGTCCAGGATTAAACATGTTTGGAAACCAAAGCCTTTCTCGACTTGGCGACAAAAAAAACCTCAAAATCAAAACAGGACATTTTGACAATGCCTAAAGTATTTTATTATTTATTCCCCAGATTATTTTCCTGTGGTTTTGAGCCTCATCAAACCCAATCTTCCTTTATGATGGTTTTGTTTGAACCTGTAGCTCTGTGAAAAATTCGGGAGAGGTTCTAATGCAGCTGCCAGGGCACTGTGTCAGAATGTGTCCCCTGCATCCAGAGCCAGCAGCTCTGCTGGGGAAAGGCTGCTTTGGGAGCAAGGGCTTTAGGGAAGCATTTTAATTGAGTCCAGTGCCACACACCTTGCACAAGAGATTTCTCACTCAGCTCTCTCACCAGGATAAGGGCATGGGGATCACTGGGAGCCTGGCTGGGTGCATACTTTGTTCTTGAAGCTCAAAAACTCCTTGGAGCTCTCACAGAAATCTCAGAGGATGATCTCTGAATGGCTGGAGCTGTGTCAGCAGGTTTTAGGGTGGAGATCAGCACCCCAGAGGGTGCTGGCACTGCCCAGGCTCCCCAGGGAATGGGCACGGCCCCGAGGCTGCCAGAGCTCCAGGAGCGTTGGGACAGCGCTGCCAGGGATGGACAGGGTGGGGCTGTTGGGGGGTCTGGGCAGGGCCAGGGGCTGCCCTGGGGGATCCTGGGGGTCCCTCCCAACTCAGGATATTCCAGGATTCCCTGCTCACTCCTTCCTGCTGTACCCAAGGGCTCTCTCACCAGGCAGGGCTGGTGCTCTCGGAGCCCTCTGGGGTTTGGCTCTGCTCATGGGGGTGGTGGAGGCTCCTGCTCCATGCTGAAGAAGAGGGAACAGCAGCACAGGGATCTGCAGGGCTTGTTCCCTGCTCCCAGAGGGGATCCAGCAGCTCTGCCCTGCAGGTTCAGCTGTGCAGGGCCAGAGGAGCCCACACAGCTCAGGCAGGCCTGGTGCTGAGCCTGGGGAGCCCTGGAAGGTGCCCTGACCTCCTGCCCTGGCTGGGACCAGCCAGGCCCCTGTGCCTGGACATCAGCAGTGACAGGGCAGACTCTGGTTCAGGACTTCAGTGGCAATGCTGAGGTGAAAACAGAGTGAGGCAAAGCTCTCCCACAGAGAAACAAACCCAAATAAACCTGTCAGAAGGACAGAGCTGTTGTGTGCACAGCCCCGTGGTTTTACTGCTCAGGAAAGCCCTCTTCTATAAATACCCAATAAATGAGTTAGAGGCTGAATAAAACACCCCATATACTGGAGAGTTGAGACCAACAATCCTAAATGAGCAAACGTTTCCAAAGGAATAACTCTGCTTGGTGTCAATTTATGTTAATGCCGTACATGATTGAACCCATTAGAGCAAATGGCCAGTAATAAGAATGCAGATACACCAGGAACTAATTGCATTAGAGGCTAACAGGGCTCTGTCTCTCCTGCTCCTGCCACTGCTCAGCTGCCTGGGATGCAGCCAGCAGTGCATGGAAGGTGCCCTGCAGTCTCCAGAGGTGCCGGGATCAAGGCTCAAGCAGATCAAGCAGAGCTGGGGGATGTTCAGTGCCTCCTGCTGCATTATCTCTGTTCAGGTTGTGTTTCAGGAGGGAGAGGGGGATGGAAGAGGGGTTTGGCTCTGGGGAAAGCTTGGAGAAACACGGAGAAGTAGGGTGAGTTCTCTTTAGGGGACAGCACAAAGTGGTCAGATGACAACCTCTGCCCAAACCACAGCCTGCCCACTTTGGAAGAGGCTCAGAGTACACATTAGGAAGGAATCCTTCCCTGTGAGGGTGGGCAGGCCCTGGCACAGGTGCCCAGAGCAGCTGTGGCTGCCCCTGGATCCCTGGCAGTGCCCAAGGCCAGGCTGGACAGGGCTGGGAGCAGCCTGGGACAGTGGAAGGTGTCCCTGCCATGGCAGGGGGTGGCACTGGGTGATATTTAACCCAGGGCATTTGGGGATTCCCTGATATGATTTTAGGGATGTGAAGCAGGGGCTGCAGGAGCTCCATCACCCCCCCAGCTCACTGCCCCACTCCCAGCACCAAATCCATCCCTGGCTGCACCTCCCTGGCAGCACTCAGGGGCCCAGATTGCCCCAAACACCTGGAGCCAGAGACAGGAGCTGAACAGGCACACGTGTTCCCCTGTGATCATCTGGCTCTGATCAGTACCAGGCTGCCCAGTGACATTCCTGGGACTCTGTTCTCAGGAGCCAAGGCAGATGGGCCAGCACAGGAGCAGTGCTTGCTCAGTCCAGAGCTGTTCCCAGACCACTTTTCGACTTAACAATGCACATAAACATATTTTACATGTAAAATGGGCAATTAAGAAGGCAAATGTTTTAAAATACGAGGATTTACTGGCATAAAATTCACCATCTATCAACGTTGCATAAATAGTTTTACATAAAAAGCCATCTGGAAACAGGTTGTTTATCATATTTATTCAGTTACAACTTGCTGCTTTCGAGGCTGTGCCTCCCTCATTAGCTGTCAAGACAGTTTGATGTGGCTGATGAGAGGTGGATGTATTTGAAATCCTGGATGTATTTGGAATTCTGCACGGTGCATGAATATTAACTGGGGCTTCTGGGTAGCTGCATTATTTCACACTGCCTGGACATGCTCTGCACTGGAATTCCTCTGATGCCTTAGGATTTCAGCTTTTCTATTTTTCATATATTTGTACTCCTGCAGTTCTTTAGTGTATAACTCTAAACTCCACACACAGTGTGAGCTGCTGCTTTCCCAGTTTGGGCAGACACAACAATTCCTCTCCAGGCCTGGCAATCAAGGACACCTCACTGCCTCAGGCCTGAGAGATGGAAACAAAAGGGAGTTGGGGGCAGAAAATTTGGGGTAAATGACTTCATTACCTTCATTACCTACCTAAACCATTAGCTTCATGAAGCTGTAATTGGAAGATTAACCCCCAGTATGCAAATGGACCAAAGTTATAAAAGTGTGCAAACCTGTGACCTGTGGTCTGTTTTTTGGGTTGACCTGGGGGGCTTCATCTGCCCTGGATGTACCTGAAGGCCCTTCAATAAATATAACTGCTTTTTTACTATCTTAATTCTGTCTGGCCTCTGTTTTTAGGTAGCCCTAAAAGGCATCAGCTCTGTGAGGAAAAGCAGGATGGGAAATTGCTCTTTACACCAAGTCTGGCTGGAAAACTTGTGGTCGGGTCTAGGAATGTGTTTGACCCTCCTGGCTTCAGTGGAAGGGTCTGAGGGTGGGCATGAAGGTGGGAATCATTGATCCTGGGGAATGGAGAGCACACAGAGCCTCACAGCCACGGGAACACACACCCCAAACTCAGGATGAACATTTTCCTGTGTCGGGAACACAGCCAGCCCCACAGTGCTGCTGTTGGAGCCAGCCCTGGATAAAGCAGCACAGGTTGTGCCCTCTGAAGGGTGCTGGAGGTGTCCCCCGGGCTCCGTGCTGTCCCCACGGGCTGCCAAGGCCACCAGTGGCTGCTGCAGCCCCAGCCAGCAGCCTGGAGCCGCAGCACGGAGCCAGCAGCCAGCAGCTTGTCCTGACATTTGCCATCTCCCTTGGTTTCAGTAATGAGATCCCTGGTTTTAAATGTCAGCTCTCACGAGGTGATGCTATTGTATTTAGCTCCGTGCCCTTCTCCTGGTTCCAAACCACTTGGCAGAGTTACTATAAATAACCCAGTAACAAGAGCCAAGGAAGGGGTTCCAGGGCAAGGAGGGGAAGTTGGCTCTTGGAAACCAGGGAGAGCTCCAGGAGGGCTGGCTGCTGCAGCGGGACAGCTGGCCCTGCCACAGCAGGCCCAGGGGACAGGGACATCTGCTCTGTGGCCTGGGCAGATCTGTGAGGTGGGAGGGTGCCTCAGCCACAAGCTGGCACGGCCAGGTGCTCGTGTCCTTGGCCAGGAGCTCCAGTCTCTCCCAGCCCAGATGCCCCAGTAAAATGGGGCAATTCCCTCTGCCCCCCCTCCCTTTGGCTCAGCTCCTTGCTCCATGCCCCAGCCTGGAAGCAGTGAGATTTCATCCCAGAGCTGCCTGTGCTCTCTGGGACACACACCCAGCTCGTTCCTCCTGTCCCACCACAGCTGTCACTTTCTAAACTGAGGTGAGAAAATCCAGCACAGCACTGCACAGCAGAGGCTGCCTCTAACCCTTCAAAACTCACACCCCCCGAATTATTTGCACCTCAGGGTGCTGTCAGCCACCAGCATTTGCCTGGGCCACCCTGTCCTTGTGCCAGCTGGATGTCACAGAGGGCACCATGCTGATGTGCTGAGCTTGTGCACCTGCTGAGCTGCAGGTCACTCCCAGGAGCCCTCTGGGCCACCAGCCCACAGCTGGGGAACCAGGGACCTGCATAGGCATTGACAATGCTCTGTGAGACAGGAGAGTCCCATGGGCGATGCTCCATCCCGTGCTGGGCTTGTTGTTGCCCTGGCAGCGAGGCTCTGTGCCCTCTGCAGAGCCCACGGGCACTGAGTGGAGTTTTGGTGCTGGCAGGGAGGGGTCAGCAATGGGATGTTGCCCTTCACTGGCAGAGGGGAAGCACTTGAGTCTGGGGACTGCATTTGCCACTTTCTCTGGACTTCTTCAATATTCTGGGACCTGCAGCTGCTTTGGCAGGGGCAGCTCCCAGCCCTGACACTCTCAGCCCTCTGCCTCAAGCTGGAATTGGGTGATGCTCCAGCATCTGCAAAGGGTCTGAGGTGTGAACCACAGAATAAGAGAGGTTCCATGGGTCCCTATTCCCCGAGCAGGTCCTCAGGAAGAGCTCCAGGGTGTTCCTGGGTTGTTTTGGTTGTCCCTTGCAGAGGCAGCACAACTTTGACCAGTGCAGCAGCAGCGTGGACTGACCTGAGCATGGCTCAGAGGTCCAGGCCAGGATGCACTGGAGACCTCCCCTTGCTGGGCTCTGCTGTGGTTCCTTTGAGGGGAGCTGGGGAGGAATGTTCAAACATGGGCTCAGGGGTGTTTCAGAGGAGGGGTGGCATTACCTGCACCATGCCATCTCAGAACAATTTATCTCTCACCACCAGGGCTGATCCCTCCAGAGAACCTCCCACACTCTGACGTGTCTGAGCCCCTTAGGATGAGGAAGGATGAGTGACACCACCTTTCCCTGGCCCCCAGGCAGGATGAAACCCCAGGAAAAAACTGGAGAAGGCTCAGAGCCTCCAGCAGCCACCTGCAGCCCTTGGCTCACCAATCAACAATAACCCAGACTAATTAGCAATTACCCCTTGGCTCTGCTCACCCAGGCTCTCCAGCAGCACGTCCCAGAGCAGACCCCAAGTGAAGGGAATGGCTTCATCTATTCAGCTGTTCCTGGGGTTATTAATCATGGAACAATTTTATCTGGGCACTTCATGGCTGTCACTGCCCCCCTGCACAGCAAGGCCTGAGCTGGAATACAAACCTCTCTTCCCAGAGCCCCTGGAAGAGAGGGAATTTCTCCATCAGCTGCAGAATCAGACACACCTGCCCTGCCCAAAGCAGCTCTGGTGGTGCTGTCAGGCAGAAGGCCGCTGGGATACAGCCAGCCCACAAATATTAACTACTGCTTCTCACTGAGGAGTGGCTTTGGATGGGCCAGATTCCCAAATCCCTGAAGATTTGAGGAATTTTGCTCTGGTTCTCACTTGTATAAACCAATACAGCCTCAGGTTGGTGGTCTGTAAAACAAGGGGTGCAGCTCCCAGGTTAGAGGGAAAGCTGGAAAAAGGCTGAAGGGCTTCCTTGGATCCTGGAGTGGAAACTCCCTGTTCCAGAACAGTAACCATTTCTAACAATTAAGAAGCAATTAAGGCACCTCCCACCAAGAGCACCTGGACTGTGGATGCTGCAGCAGGAGCAGCACTGCTGTTCCAGCCTGAGGGCATCAAACCTGCTGGGCTGAGCGCATCAACATGGCAGTGGAGCATTTTTGCTGCAGGTTTCCTGAAATACCTTCAGGGTCGAAAAAATCTCGGCTATCCTGAACTTCACTTCCACACAGGGAAGCAGAGGAGCAGTGGGAATTGACTGGGGATTTTCAGTGTCCACATCAGCTCTCCAGCAGCAGATAATGGAGTAAATGAATTGTGCACTGATTCAGTGTCTAGATATCAACAATTAAGTAGCTTGAGATCAGCAGAAAAGGAGGAGCATCTAATAGGAGCATTGATTACTGACAGTGTGAGCCTTTAAGTACTTTGTGCTGCTGCCAGCTGTGGAGCAAACCTCTCCAGTTCCCCATGTCTCATCTCCCTGGGCTAGTCTTTTTTTGTTGTTTATATCTGTTCAGCAGCAGAGAAAACAGCCCATGGCATGAGTACAGACAGCAAAGGGCTTGGCAGGTCGCCTCTGTGCAGCCACGTACATCCCCTGGACCCGGGTCAGGCAGCAAAGCCTCTCTCCCCCGGGGCTGCTGAGATGTGGAGGAGCTTCCTGAGTCTCTAATGTGACATGAAACCACCAAATCTCCCTTCTCTCCCCGAGCTAATAAGAGGCAAGGAGGCAAAAGCACAGGTATTAATGCAGCAGGCTGACAAACACGCTGCTGACAGCAGCTGAGTGGGGAAATTCGCAGAGGGAGCAGAATAATAACCCAGCCAGAGTTAATAATGAAAGCCTGAGAGCATCCACACGGCTCTGGAGAATGGATGTGGCACTGGTTCCTTCCTGCCTGGGCCTGGGCACAGGCACACACTGGTTTTGGGGCTGTGTCAGCCTCCCTGTGCCCTCTGGGCAGTGCCAGCTGCTGACAGGCAAAGCCCAGCGTGGAATGGGGATAATAGGATGGGGGGGCTGGGATTAGCTGATCTTTAAAGCCCTGTCCAGCCCAAACCATGCCGTGGTTCTGTGGTCCCAGCCAGGTCAGCACCACCACAGATCTTTGCCCAGAGCTCAGTGCAAACAACAGTCACTGCAGAGATCCAGAAAACTCCATTTTTCCTGTGTTTTTAGGCACCATCACTCCAGCTTTCCGTGGTGGCAGAGGCTCTGGAAGCCCCCTGAGGTGGTGCTTTAGCAGCATGCCCTGAGCTGTAAGCACAGCTCATCTCAAAAAAGAGCAGATTCTGATACAAGGTTTGGGGGCAGAGGTTTTGAGAGCTTCTGCTGAGTAAATACCCCAAAACTGAGGTCTTTAAGCAGAGTGATGCTCAGAGCAGCTCCCAATTAACCTTTTCCCTTGGTTGTTCCAGCAGGCTCCAGGACACAGCAGCAGTGAGAACAGCACTTTAACCTGCCAGGGCAAATTTATAATTCACTACCAGGATTAATAGCATGTATCACATTTAAAGTCCTTAATATATGTGGCCAGGCAGATTAGCAGATGAATATGAAATCAGTGCCCTAGCAGCAGGCACAGATTATTCAGGCACTGACTGTCCTGCCCTGCAACGAGCAGCAGAGCCACCTTTGGGTGGATATGGAGCACCCATCAATCTGTACCCAGCCCACATCCAGCAGAAAGAAACCCAGTCCTACAGGGCTGAGCAGGGAAAGGGAATTTCAGTGATTAGAATCCAGAGAGCTTTGTGTTTTCCAGAGCACTGTGAATTCCAGGGCCCAAAGTGCACATCCCAGTTCCCACATTTCACCCAAAGGATGCACAGCTACACGGAGAGGCTGTGCCTTTTTCTGGGCTCATCTGAACTCTGCAGTGTCCAGAGGATGAGTTTGGTGATGGAAGTACCCAAGGCCAGGTGTGACAGGGCTTGGAACAACCTGGGACAGTGGAAGGTGTCCCTGTCCATGGCAGGGGAATGGGATGAGCTTTAAGATCCGTTTTGACCCAAACCAGCCTGTGATTCTGCATTTTCTGACCTTGCAGAGTTGGGGGTGATGATCCTTGCTGGGGGGAGGCAGGAAACTCCAGGGTGCTGCTGCACAGCCACAGCTCTGATCCCACAGCTCTGATCCCAGGCACTTCATGCAGTAACACTGGGTTTAACTGAGCCTCCCAAGGAAACAGCTCAGCTGGCAACAGCTCAAGGAGCTCCAGCATGGAAGCACACCCTGAAATCATGGAATCATGGAGTGGAACGGGACCTTCAAGCCCATCTCATTCTGCTCCTGCCATGGGCAGGGACACCTTCCACTGTCCCTGTTGCTCCAAGCCCCATCCAACCTGGCCTTGGACACTTCAGGGATGGGGCAGCCGCAGCTCACAGGGAAGAATTTCTCCCCAGAATCCCATCTTATCCTGCCCTCTGGCGGTTTGAAGCCATTTCCCCCTGTCCTGTCACTGCAGGTCCTTGTAAACAGTTCCTCTCCAAATTTCTTCTAGGTCCCCTTCAGGTACTGGAAGGCCACAAGGAGGTGACCCCAGAGCCTTCTCTTCTCCAGGCTGAACAATCTGGATNGTGCGGGTTTTAAAGCTATTTCCCCCTGTCCTGTCACTGCAGGTCCTTGTAAACAGTTCCTCTCCAAATTTCTTCTAGGTCCCCTTCAGGTACTGGAAGGCCACAAGGAGGTGACCCCAGAGCCTTCTCTTCTCCAGGCTGAACAATCTGGATCCTCTCAGCTTTTGAAAGCACACACCTCCCTCCTCCACCACTTCACCTGTCTGCTTTTCCTCTTGAGCATCCAGCAGCCCGAGCTGTGCCACCAGCAGTGACCCCACAGCCTCTCCACTGAGCTTTGGGATCTCAGGATTGGCACAGGCTTGGCCCAAGTGCTTGTTCATGCCCTGGGGCATGGCAGGAGGGAGATTTCCCCCCTTGAACAGCTTGCAGAGTCAGAAGCATTTTGCACTTTGAGTTTGATGGCAGAGCGTGTCTCATACTCTCAGCTTTTTCAGCACTATGTGTAATTCCTAGAAGAAAAACATCCTTGAGAGCAAAGTGCCAAGAGATTTCGAAAAGATCACAGAATCCTCCAGTTCTAGAGTCATTAAAGTTGGAAAAGACTTCTAAGATCGAGCCTAACCATTAACTCAGCACTGCCAAGCCCACCACTAACCGTGTCCCCCAGTGGTGCCTTTAAGGATGGTGACCCCTGACCACCCTTTCTGTGGAGGAATTTTCCACAGCATCCAATCAAAACCTCTACTGGCACAGCTTGGGGCCATTTCCTCTTGTCCTGTCCCTTGTTCCCTGGGAGCAGAGCCTGACCCCCAGTCTGGCTGCACCCAGGGAGGTGTCAGGGAGCTGCAGAAACATGGAATCCCTTCTCCTCCCCACCTGCAGGAGTGTCAGGCCACGTTTCCAAGGCGGACACAGCCCTGCCTGCCTGCTGGGCAGGGCACACACCTTCCACGAAGGCAGAGGGACCCACCTGCAGAGCCTCTGCTGATTCCAGCCCCCTTGCAGGCACAGGGAGCAGCTCAGCTCAGCTCAGCTCAGCTCAGCTCAGGTCATCAGGCTGATGCCCTGAGAGGCTGCCTGGAACAGAGGCTGGACAGAGTTAAAGGAGTAAAGGAGGGATTTATTAAAAGCCCTTCAAAGGACACTCCTTGGGCAGTGCAAGAGCCCAGCCAGGGCTCCACCCAAGATGGACCCTGGGTCAGGAGTTTTCACACTTCTATAAGGTTTGGTCCATTTCCATACTGGGGTTAATTGTCCAATTCCAGCTCCAGGTTGTGCAGTCCCATCCTCCCAGGCTGCTCTCCTCCATTCTCTGCTGTTTGCACTTTTGGGGCCTGAGGCTGCAGGGGTGTCCTTGGTTCTGGGGCTGGACAAGGATTGTTCTGTCTGACTGAGCTGTGAGGAGAGCTGCCAACACTTTGTATGAAGTTCAGAGTTATATACCAATGCTGTACAGAGTCTGGAAAACATGAAAGCTAAAACTTAAGGCATCGAGGCTCCGAAGCATTCGGGGTCACCTCCACACCACAGACATCCCTGAGCTCCTGTGTGAACTGGGCTGCACCCACAATTAACACATCCAGCTATTATTGTTCATTGCATGTGGTGGAGAAGCCTTCATTCATCATTTTAACGAGGATGTTCTTCGTTAAAGAGCCCATATAGTTTATTTATAGCCTGGATGAGTTTATCCTGCGCTTTTAGCTTCAGATCCTACCAGACCTCTGGTGTTAAATCTCTCTGCCTTATTTGGGACCACTCGTCCTTAACCTCCTCTTGGCTAAGTTTATCTGACTGAACTTTGGGAATCATTCACCTGCCTGACTTTATCTCATTATTGAATCTCTGCTCTGGTGCATTCCCAAATATCTCCTCCAGTTAAGGGGAATCCTGCTTTGGCTGTGGCTGTCACTGAACGCCTGTGCCTGGGACGCTGCCCTGGACCCTCACTCCAAGGGCTGATTCCCCTCATGCCATCCCTGCAGCCCCTCTCCAGGGGGAATGGCTCCACATCAGCCCCATTTCAGTGCTCACAGCTTCCCAAATAACCCAGCCTGCTCCCCAACAGCAACAACACCTCTCCATCAGCCTTTTGCTACCTGATGCTTTCACAGAATCCTGGAATATCCTGAGCTGGCAGGGACCCCCAGGATCCCCCAGGGCAGCCCCTGGCCCTGCCCAGACACCCCAACAGCCCCACCCTGTCCATCCCTGGCAGCGCTGTCCCAACGCTCCTGGAGCTCTGGCAGCCTCGGGGCCGTGCCCATTCCCTGGGGAGCCTGGGCAGTGCCAGCACCCTCTGGGCAAGAACCTTTCCCGAGCTCCAGCCTGGGCCAGCCCTGGCACAGCTCCAGCCATTCCCTGGTCCTGTCCCTGTCACAGAGAGCAGAGGTTGGTGCCTGTTTTATATTTGCTCCTGGGTCATCAGTACAAATATTGAACAGCACAGAGCCCACATGCCCATCCTTGCAGGACCTCGTTCCAGCATCCTTCTGACCATGGGCAGGGATTCACAGCTCAGATTCATCACTGGGAAGTTTAAAAGTCCAGGGAGTGACAAAGGCCTTGAGTGACAGGACATGGGGGACTGGCTTTAAAATGAAAGAGAGGGGGTTTAGATGGGATATTAGGAAAAAAATCATTCCCTGTGAGGGTGGGCAGGCCCTGGCACAGGTGCCCAGAGCAGCTGTGGCTGCCCCTGGATCCCTGGCAGTGCCCAAGGCCAGGCTGGACAGGGCTTGGGGCACCCTGGGACAGTGGAAGGTGTCCCTGCCATGGCAGGGGTGGATATTTAATATCCCTCTCAACCCAAACCAGTC
Source organism: Chloropsis cyanopogon (assembly GCA_013400585.1). Taxonomy (NCBI): domain Eukaryota; kingdom Metazoa; phylum Chordata; class Aves; order Passeriformes; family Irenidae; genus Chloropsis; species Chloropsis cyanopogon. Next base: position 312,308 of record WEZZ01011775.1, on the reverse strand, counting down.
AGTGATTCCATGGTTCTAAGTTTTCCATCTACTTAACATGCACCATGTTGAACCCATTACACTGTAATTCCTTAATTGCAATTAATCTTATTATATCAAGGAAAACATTATCCTCACACTGATAACAGTGCTTACAAGCAACACACAACCCCTTTGCAAAGCCCAGGCATCCAATTACTAAAACCATTTATTTTATAATTAACCTCTTAGTTTATAATTAATAGTGAAGCACTGAAACAAGCAGAACAAAACTTTGGCAGTAGCTGGAATGCACCTTTCCATCCCAAAGCCCTTGGAGAGTAACTCTCAAAGCTCCTTGTGGACTGAGGGATCCTTCCCGTTGGTTCATCTGATTTGACATCATTTCTGGAGACCAAGAATGAGGTTTTTATTCTGGAAGTACCCCAGGAGGGGATTTGCCCCAGCAAGGCAACTCCACCTTGGCAGGCCTGGAGATCCTCATCTTCTCTCTTTCCTTCCCAGGAAGTGCTGGAAACATTTTCTGCTCAAAATCCTTCCTGGAGTACTCTGCCTGTCCCACCCTGAAGCAATAAGAACATCTCATTTGGTGCAGCCTGGAGTCAGGAACATGATCTGCTCCCCCTCCTGCTCCAGGAGAGCTGGAAGGTAAAGATATCCACTGCAGAGATTTTGGGAGAGGGAGGAATTTTCTAGGGGAGAGAATCAGCAAAGTGAAGACGAGTCTTTCAAAACCACGTTGCTACTTTTCAGCTTTGTGTGCACAGAGGCAGCACAGACCAGGGAGCTGTAGGCACGGGGTTTGAAGTCTGACTGACAGCAGACTAGGGATGCTGGAATAATAGGGAGGCATTGTCAGTGTTCAACAAGGGCTGGAAATCACAGGAAGTTGGAGGAAAAGGAGTGAAAACACATAAAAAATAAAAGGATACAGAGGAGCAGCTGAGTGATATTTCACTCCCTTGTGACTGTGCAGTGAGAGGGTGGATTTCTGCAGAGTGTATTGAGAACATATTGAGACTTTCAAATGTGTAGGTGATTCTTTAATTTTTAAATGAAATTTAGTTTTTTTGTCATGAAGAAATCTCCACTGGCCTTGTCTTGATGCTCCAGCTCCTGATGCCTTGACTGCAAGTCCCTGGGGCAGGGGGAATATCTGAGAGCCACACCTGCTGCCAGAATGCTCTAACTTATTAGCAGGATCTCAGCAGCATCCCTTTGCACCTACACCGGTGTCAGAGGCAGACAACAACTGCATTGATTTCAATTATCCTTTGCAGGGGGGGCTTAATGCCCAGATTTGTCTCTCCCTTGCAGTGTTCAAAGCAGGTTCACACTGTGCAGCTTTAGCAGAAATGTATTTCAATAAAGGCAATGAAGAAGGAATCTTTATTTCCTCCAGTGCTTGCTTGAATTTCTTCCTTGGGCAATATCCCAGTGGGAATCCAGGCCATGGATCAGCCCTGGGGGTGCAGCTGGAAATGAGTTTTCATTCCCTACGCTGGCACCACACCACACCACACTAAGAGCATTTGGGGCACTCTGAAACAGGTGTAAAAGCATCACTGTCAAAAACTGTGGACTGAATTTATGGAAATGAAACCCACCCTTGTGGGTGAGGAGGTCCCTGAGGGGGAAATCGCTGGAGACTGGGAGAGGATGTGCTGAGATCAGCCTGCCTGGGTGTGCCCTGGTTCCCACAGTGACCACTGACTGCTGAGACTGTGTCCCAGCAGGGTGGAGCTTCATTCCACGGCCACCCAGAGGTGCCCTCGTGTCACAGCTCCACGTACAGAGCAGCAGGACCTGCCCCAGCCAGGGTGTGTGGCTGGGGGGAAGAAATACAATCCAAAGAGTCAGAGAGTGGAGCTGTCCTGCTGCAAGGACGTGTTTCACCACTGTCCTGTGCTTGCAAAGAGTGTTCTGGGTCTGCCCCTGGCTACAGTGTCCCTGCTCCATCCTCAGTGTGCTTTAGGCTCCTGCCTTTACCTCCAGGGAATCCCTGGGATTTCCTGTGATGCATTTGTTGCAGTCTCCTGTGTCCGCCAGGTTCAGAACCAAAATCAGCCAATAAATATTTGTTGGAAGGCACAAGCCAGGACCTCTGAAGAGAAACATCTTTGTTGGATGAGTTTTTGAGCAATCTGGTCTAGTGGAAGGTGTCCCTGTCCACAGCAGGGGCTGGAGTGAGATGGGCTCTAAAATCCCTTCCACCCCAAACCAGTCTGGGATTCTGTGATCTGCAGTTGATGCCTGTGAAGGCTGACCTAGAACAGAGACCAGACAGAGCTAAAGAATAAAGCAGGAATTTATTAGAAGGATTTCATCAATGGATCCACCTTGGGCAGCACCAGAGCCCAGCCAGGGCTGCACCCAAGATGAACCAAAATGGGCACAAAATGCACGGCCGGGCACGGGCTCTGGCACTGTGATCAGTTCTGCTCCATTTGCAGATTTGAGTTAATTGTCCAATTCTAGCTTTAGCTCATGCAGTCCCATCCTGCTTGTTTTCTCTCTTCAGTCTATGTTAGTTGTGCTCTTGGGCTGAGATTTGGATCATTTGTCCTTGGTCCCCAGCTAGAGAAGGAATTGTTTTGTCTCCCTGCTCTGTGCAGAGAGCTCACCATGCCCTCATATGGAGCTCAGCAGTGCACACTAAAGCAGCACAGAATCTGAAAAACAGAAAAGCTAAAACCTGAGGCATCCCAGTGCTGGGAAGTGGGATCCATCCCTGTGCAATTCCCACAGCAGCTCTGGGATCGTGGTTTCCTGTGCCCAGACAGGGCTGTTCTCCTCTGTGTGCTGAATGTGAGGCCAGCAAAACTCCTATTGACCCTCTTCTCTGCACCAGGCCTGGATGGATCCACAGCCTGATGGATCTGAGAGGGCCAGGAGCCAGCCTGCCTTCAGAGCTGCAGCTGTGCCAGCAGCTGCTGGGGTTCTGCTCTGCCCTCGTCCCCTGCGTGCTGTGAGGTGACAGCTCTGTCCCCGTGCTGCTGCTGCTCTACAGCTCCCAGCCCACAGCATGTGCCTGGGGGCTGTGCAGGGCACACAGGGGAACAGCTCCTGGCAGGGAGGAGCTCTCCCAGGCCAGCCCAGCTGGCCTTTCTGTGCCCATCAGGCTGGGGAACAGCCAGAGATGGGTGAGAGCATCCCTCAGTCCCCGTGGTGTTGGGGTCCAGGGTCTGGAGGACCCCAAAAGGATGGTAAAAGGCTGTTTTCTCCCAGCCCAAAGCCAAAGAAGAAGCTGAGATTTGTCTGTTCATGTTCAAGGTTGTTTATTTTTTCTCATCAGGAACATTCTTCTCCCTGACCAGCCCAGGTCTGCTCAGCAGCTCAGGTTCAGGCTGCCTCCCACCCCTTGGGCAGTGTTTAGCTTCTTATAGTGAAAACTATGTGTACCATGTTTACAATAATGTTCCTATACCTATCACCTACGTTAGACAACTTGTAACTACTTTATACCAATCAAAAGTGCCACCAACACAGCAGAAGATGGAGGCCAAGAAGAAGATGAAAGAAGGACAGGGCACACCCAAATCCCTCCATCCTGCCTCTTGAACCCCCATTCTAAAACCCCAAAATTCTACTTTTTCACCCTGTGACAAATTAACTATCATTCTACTCAAACTCTTGTGGCTTGTAAATCCTCACACAGTGCTGGTAGTTTTTCCCATGGGCTGAGATCAAAGGCACAGGTGTTTCTGACCCCTGCCAGGGTCTCTGAGCCCCCTGCCAGGGTCTCAGGTCACCCAGGGCAGTCAGAGAAATGTCCTGGGTTCCCACACGTGGCTGTGCTGGGACAGTGCTCTGCTGTCCTGGGCTGCAGACTGGAACTGGCCCAGCCTGGTTCCAGTTCATGCCTGGGCTGCCTTTCTCTCATTGCCCCCCGTGCACCAGCCCTGGTGGGCTCTCCAGGAGCAGCACCACTGCTTGCACCTGCCTGGGATGCAGCAAGCAGGGCCCTCCCCTGGTGTTTCCATTGCAATATCCTTGGAAATGTACAATCAATTGTGTTCCCTGCAGCTGTGTGATCAGAGAAACAGGGGCACACCTGCCTTCCTGGAGCCATCCCTGGCATCATCCCTGGCATCATCCTTGCCATCCTGACCCCCTCACCACCCGGGCACAGACCCAGGGAGAGAATCATCACCCAGAGTCTCCTGGGACCCCCCATACCCCAAACCTGCTCCAGCTTCCCCTGATCCCACAGCAGCTGCAGGAGGGCTTGGGCACAGAGCTTGTGGCAGACCCCCGAGCTTGCCCTGGCCTCCAAGGACTCATCATTCCAGCACCTCCCTGTGCAGGGCGCCATGAGGAGGTGACAGTGACACAGTCACGGTCTCTCCCAGCTGTCCTCTCTGCCAGCCCCACCGTTCACTGCTGCAGACCCCTCTCAAAGACGTGTTGGCCCCCTGGGAATCACTCTGAGTGACAGAGACTTCAAAACTATGAAACACCTCCTCCAGTCTCCTCAGGGAAAGCCTAATTTATGGAACAAAAAGACTTTGGAGGCATGAGAAACATCAGGCAGCGAGTTCCCAGGCTGCTCCCTCCCCTCTGCACTGCTCAGCACTGCCCGCAGAGCAATCCTTGCTGGATCCAGGTGCAGGATCACACGGCCAGCTTTGCCTCTCCAGATGACCCCAGGCACTTCTCATTATCCCGGCAGGAGGCAGGACCGCCCGGAGCAGGGGCTCACACTGCCAGGACTCATTAACCTGCTGCAGTCTGCCTTCAAAAACCCACCAAGAGGCTCAAACAGCTACTTTGGAATGGGTTTTCCCAGCTTTTACTTCTCTTTGAAGGGAATGCTGGAGTTGAGGGGTCTGGTCCAAGGTTTCAGGTGGGAACAGAAGCAGGGCAGATTTGCCAAGGGAGGCAGGGCTGTGGGAGATGCAAAGCTCTCCTTGGAGCACTTCTACTCATGGGTGGGAACAGAGCTGGGAAGGGTCTGGAGCACCAGAAGGGCTGAGGGAGCTGGGAAGGGGCTGAGCCTGGAGAGAAGGAGGCTCAGGGGGGACCATGTGGCTCTGCACAGCTCCTGACAGGAGGGGACAGCCGGGGGTCGGGCTCTGCTCCCAGGGAACAAAGAACAGGACAGGAGGAAATGGCCTCAAGGTGTGCCAGGGAAGGTTCAGGTTGGATATTATGGAAAATTTCATCACTGAAAGAGTAGTTAAGCATTGGAACAGCTGCGCAGGGAGGTGGTGGAGTCCTCATCCCTGGAGGGATTCAAAGGATGAGTGGATGTGGCACTTTGCAATATGGTTTAGTGGGAATGGTGGTGTTTGGTCAAAAGCTGGACTTGACCATCGTGGAGGTCTTTTCCAGCCTCAGTTATTGTGTGATTCTTAGTGACTGAGCCCAGCTGCATCATCCAAGGAGGGAGCAGTCCTGGCTGCAGGGGTGGTTCCTGTGCCAGGATGTCCCTGGCTGTTGGCCAGTGAACACTGGGTGCCCCAGACAGCGAGATGGGGTGGGAAATGATGAGACTTAAAAGCACAGCCCCAGCAATCCCATCTGTTTCCTCTCCTTGCTTTCTCCAGCTTTGAGGTGCCTCAGGTCATTGTTTTCAAGCTTTTCTTTCCAGTCTGGAGTCTCATTTACAAGGCAGTAGCTGGAGTTCAAAGCAATGCCTGGCAGCGAGGGGTGTTGGAGCGTTATGGAAAAAAATAATAATCAGGAGTCAGAGGAGTAGTGAGGAAGTTGGCAACTTGCTACAGACCTATGCGAAATTCAGGCCTCTGAGCCTGAGGTGTAAACAGCCCTATCTGATTGCTGCATCTTCATTTTCTGGTTTTGATCTTACCTTATTTGTTTCAAGCAAGATAACAGGGAATGTGCCATGCTGGAATGAGGAAGGCCCATACTCAGAGCAAACTGAGTTTGGCTGTCACAGCCCCTTGTGAAACCAGGAAACTGCAACAGGAAAGGGCTGCTCCTCTGCTTATGACTGGCCCAATTTTCAGCCTGATCTGCAAAAAATGCAAGAAATAACCTGCTGTCATTAGTAGTCCAATTGCAGAGCTCCTCAGACTCACAGACTGGATTGTCTGCTTATACAAACCACATTTCAGTAAATGTTTCAGTTAAATGTCAGTATTTGTAGTATCTCTCCCATTTTCTCAGGAGCTTTGTCCATCCACAGCTGGGTTGGATGGGGTTGGAGCAGTCTGGTCTGGTGGAAGGTGTCCCTGCCCATGGCAGAGGATGAGATTGAGATGAGATGAGATTGAGATGAGATTAAGATGAGATGGGATGGGATTTCAGATCCCTTCCAACCCAAGCCATGCTGNCCAATTTTCAGCCTGATCTGCAAAAAATGCAAGAAATAACCTGCTGTCATTAGTAGTCCAATTGCAGAGCTCCTCAGACTCACAGACTGGATTGTCTGCTTATACAAACCACATTTCAGTAAATGTTTCAGTTAAATGTCAGTATTTGTAGTATCTCTCCCATTTTCTCAGGAGCTTTGTCCATCCACAGCTGGGTTGGATGGGGTTGGAGCAGTCTGGTCTGGTGGAAGGTGTCCCTGCCCATGGCAGAGGATGAGATTGAGATGAATGAGATGAGATGAGATTAAGATGAGATGAGATGGGATTTCAGATCCCTTCCAACCCAAGCCATGCTGAGACACTGTGATTTATCAACACCAATGAGAACAGGGATCAAGCTGAGCAAATGCTGAAGAACAGCTCTGCAGGTTTGACTCCTGGTGACCAGCCCAGGCACTGTTTGCACCAGTTCAGCCACCAGTTGTCTGTCCAGGGTTCCCCAATCCCATCACCACCAGTGCATTGGCACTGAGCACTCCTGCAGGGCATGGCTATTTTCAGCTGCCCCATGTTGTTCTCTGGATTCTGAGGTGTCACTCACCAAGCAGGGAGCCAGGAGGGTTTGAGGTGATGCTGGGCACCAGGCAGGCTGCAGAGCAAAGGCACCTCCTGGGAAGCTCTCTGCCACCCTGGAGGATGGGCAGGAATCACCCTGCCTCCTTGACAGTGCCAAATAAAGTGGTTAAAGGAGAACAGGATGTGCTCAGTGATACTTTGATCAACTTGGTTACATCTAGAAGGATTTGCTGGGAAAAGTTATCTATGGATAAACTTTGAACCAAAGCCATGAATGGATTATTGCTTTATTTCCAGCCAATTTGCTTCTAGCTTGGGCTTTCTAAATTCACCCTGAGTAAGGATTTTAAGCAAAGGAGACAGTCCCAGGTTTCTGAGCAATGATTTGTTCCCAGAATTGAGGTTACCAGCAGAACATTTATAGAGACAGGACCTCACTGTAACCTCTCAATTGCCTTCAAACCTCCCGGGCCCAGACAGCTTTTCTCAGGGCATTGTCACCACTGAGGCTGAGACACCTGCACAATAACCTCATGTTTGTCTGGTATTGTGTAATTAAACCAGAAGAACATGCAAGATGTGGTCATCAGAACTTCATCTCTGCCTGGCTGATGTTAAATAAGTCACAGAGAGTCAGAAGCTTGAATGTCTGTGTTAGACTGAGCTGGCCTTCCCAAAGCATGAAAGATGGTTTGCCTGCCTAGAAATGCAGTGTATATGGGGCTGTGTGTATGTTCGAGTAGGGCAGATACCATAAAAATAGGTGGCAGAGAGAACAAAGCACTTAAACTGATTTAGAGCAGGGAAAACACAAGATGGCACAAGTAGCATTTCAAGGATGCTCTGTGAAGTTGAGAAACGAGCAATTCCTGCTCTGCCTTAAAGCCACAGCCCCCTCCCTGGAAAACACTGAGCAGCACAATTGCACCATAAATCGCTGTGCTTGCCCAAGAAAGCTCCCTGGGCAGTAGCTCACGGGGGTGTCAGACAACCACAGGAGGCATCCTCAAGCTGTCTGTGCAGATTGTGTTATTGTACACACCTCCCGGCGCCTCAGACAAGGTGCTGGCTCTCAGGAGATGCTGCTCATGGGCTGGGTTTGCTGGGGGCCCTGCACCCACGTGTTGTCATCAGCTGAGTGTCCTGAACACACAGGACTTGTACCAAGAGCCCCAGTGTGCTCTGGATGGTGCTGCTGCCTGATTGCTTGGTGACATTCCCACAGGGACAGGAGCTGGGAGCTTGTGGGTGGGTGTGGAGCACACACAGCAGAGCTGGGGCTGCAGCAAACCCCCCCTCCCTGTGCTCAGCCACCTCCTGACACGGGCTGGGCACGCTGGGCCCCTGCCAAGGGCAGAGAACATGGGAAGTCCTGGTGCTGCTCAGAACCTTTGTGTACCCCAAAGCTGTAGCTGCAGAGCTGAGCTGATGGCTGGCTGTGCCCCCAGAAGCCTGCCCTGTGTCCTGCTGGCACCCTGGGAGCCTGGCCTGGAGCCTGCTCACAAATCTGTCCTGAATGTGCAGCCAAGCCCTGCTCTAATCCCCTCGGGCAGTTCAGGTCTCCAGGAGGAATTTGTAGCTCGGATTTCCATTCCTGCAGCCTTGGGATGGATCCCAGGGTGGCAGCCAGCAGGAACAGCCTTCCCAAGTCCTGCTGACACATCAGCTCTCAGCTCTCCACTGGACCACCCTCTCCCCTCCTTCTTCTAGGGTCCCCCACACCAAGGGCTTTGATTCCTTCTTTGCAAAATGTGCTGTACTGTTGATGTTAATGGGAGCCTTGAGACTGCAGCTGGGCCACAGCAATATCCTGCTTTCCTTTCTTCCTTCATATCAGAAGCTGGCTTCAATTAAACCACACCTTTCCCACTGCTCTGTGTTGTTTGGTTGCCTCATTTAATGGGAAGTGTTTTCCAGGTGCTTGTGCTGAAGCACTGAATCCTCAGCCCTACTGCTAAGCCTTTTCAGTGTCTTGCTCACTCTCTCCAGCAAGGATTTGGATTTGAGATGCTCCTGTCTGCCCAGCTGAGCACCTCACCTCATCTGCTGGGCCCTGTGGGAGGCTGGCACAGGGCACGTGGGGCTGTGCCTCAGCTTCAGGCAGGGAAACCCATGGAAAGCACATTTCTGAGTGCTGGCCAGTGCCCTGCTGCAGGGCCATCTGCTTCTGAAGGATTTCACCTTGAAGGGATTTGCCATTTCCACAGAGCTGTGTTGAGCTCAGTGTTTCAGCAGTGGAGGGGTTGGATGGAGCATCCCCATCCCAGCAGGTGAACAAGGGAGGCCACAGGGCTCCCAGCAGGGCCCACATTCCCTGGGCTTGCCCTCCACAGCCACTCCAAAGGGTGCAGCAACCCTCAGCATCCAGCCCGGATCTCAGCAATGGTGCCTGGAGAGCTCCTCTGTGGGAGTGCCCTGGCAGATACACTCGGGCCCCCAGCACCAAAATTCCGTGTGTTTGCTGAAAAACCGAGCACAAGAGGCATCACTGCCTGAATTGCCAGATCCTTGTGGCCTCCAGGAGCGCAGGGGGCTCGGGATCCTGGAGCTACCCAGTGTAATTAGCTCCCCTTAGAAGATGCGCTGCCTCTGTGCCTTGCTTTCCCTGGCCTCGCTCCGCAGCTCCCCTCATTGCCTCTGGAGCAAGGGCAGGGCTGCAGCAGATGCTTCCCAAGGCCTGAGCTCACACTGCCGAGGTGCTCCGGGTGTTAATTAGGTGGCCAGCCCAATCACCGAGCCGCTGGGTAATGATCAGAGTCCCCAGCAAGGGCCGCAGCCCGTGGCCGGTGTCTGCCAGCTCCCACATCCCGCCTGGAAAATCCTCTGGCAAAGGGCACCGAGACCCCCCAGCTCTGCATCAGAGCTTATCGGGGGCCAGCCTTTGCAGGGAGGCATGTGAAAATGTCAGCACAGATGGAGATTAAGCTGTCTTCACCTCACGTCAAAACTGCCATCTGCTGCTCTCCTGCACAGCTTTAATCAGATTTTCTCCAGAAAAAAACAGGGAGCGAGAGGGATGGGGAGGGCTCTGAGCACTCCCTGGACTTTTGTGCTCGTGTGCAGAGGCCTGGAGAGCTGAAAAGGGTTTGTCTGGACATTTCCCATGGAAAGGCTCTGCTGGCTTCCTCTGGAAAGGCAGGAGCGGGCAGCAAGGACTCACATCCTGCTGTAGAGTGGGCAGAAGGAAAGCCACTATTTGAAAAGAAAGCAGAAGTGGACCTTGTCCTCCTCCAACGCTGGTTTTGCTTGTTTAATCAACCAGCAAAGCCAAGTTTTCAGCTGATGAGGTTTCACCAGGAGCCTGCTTGGTTCCCCAGGTTGATCCCACCCCTGCACTCTCATGAACAACATGCTGAGGAAGACAAGGGGGTAACAAAAAACCCCAACTAATGGGAGAGTTGGGCAGTTTGCTCTACTGTCACATCACAATTTCAGTCTTGCCTTGCCTTCCAAGCCCAATATGTTCAAAGCTAAATATGCCACTGCTAAGTTGAGGATAAATCATTTCAGAGAACACAGTGTTTTTGTAGGGACACGAAGACTGGCTGAGCATTAACCATATGTGTCCAAAGCCTACGAGATAAGCTGATGGAGGAGTTTCTGACATGGCTCACAAATCACAGTTTGTGTGGAGTGAGGCTTTGCCTCCTCCTGCTGAGCACCTGGTCTGCAATAATCCCACAGACTTCCCCTTAGATCTGCTCATCAGCCACTTGTTCCATCTGCAGTTCCCACAGCTGGCCATTCCTTTCCAGGTGGACTTGTGCCCACCAAGCAGCATCTCCTTTTTCTTTCAAATCATCTCACACTCAGCTCTGAATCTGTGCAGTTCATTTGTGAGTCTACTGATCCCAAATCCTGGCAGTCCTTTCCATGTGGAGGTGTCAGCCAGCCTGAGGAGTGTTTTCTGTGTTCCATCATCGGGATCATTAATGAAAGTGCTGAAAGCTCAGTCCATACTGCAAGCATCTTATTTTGACAGTAATCTGTCAATGATTGCTCCATCTATAATTTTCTAACCAGTTTTGCAACCACCCAATAATATATTCACTCAGATGATATTTTTCTAGCTCATGGAAGTATCAGAGGAGACAGTGTCAAAAGCCTGACTAAAATCAAGATCTATGACATGGTCTGTTTCTTCTCTATCCAGAAGGCTTTTTGCACTGTCATAAAGGAAAATCAGATTGGTTTGACATATTTGTTCTTGACAAATCCATACAGACTGTTACTCATCCCTTTATACTCCTCTCTGAGCTCACAGATAGACTATTTGATTATCCACTTCAGTGTTTTCTGAAAACTGAAGTTTTATAGGTTTGAAAGGGGAGCTCCTGACTCTCTGTCTTCTTATTTAACATTTCAAAGGTTGGCATTTAAAAATGTCTCCTGTCTTTCAAGTTTTCCCGTGCCTTACACAGTGAATCCTTACAACTAATGGTCAATTCTTCCAATATTTCCCCAGCTTCTGCTGTAGGTACCCCACAATGAAGTTCACCAAGACACAGGCAAAGAAGAACATTGACATTTTGGGGGGGCACCTCTGTATTTCTCTCAGTATTTTCTGTTTATTGGAGTTGTTCCTTGCATGAAAGATATTCCAGCTGCGTGCACATTAATCCTATCCCAGGTCCCTTTGGGAAGCCTTGCTCTGGGTGCATCCCTGGACTGTCTGCAGGCTGCTTCCACTCCCCAGTGCAGCAGGGAGCTGCTGGAGAACCTGCAGTGCTTCCACGGCCTGGTGTGCCCCATGGACATGGCACAGGAATGGGGAAGGGCTGGTCCCTTCACTGGGAAGGCTGCAGTTACCCGGAGGCAGCAGCCTGGAGCCAGGCCCAGAGTTTTGCAGGGCTGGGCTTTGAGGTGACCTTCAGATCAATCAAACTGATGAAGGCAGACAAGCCCTAACTCGCCAGCCTGCAGAAGATGTCTCGTCAGCCTGTGGAGCTCTTAAATCATCCTTATATTTCCAATCCATGGAATAGCCATGTGATCTGTCCTTCAGGATAAAGGCGGCTGCTGAGCTCAGAGAAGCTGAGGAGCAGCAGCACAGCTGATTTCTCACAAGTCCAAAAGATCCAGCAGCTGTACCTGTCCCCATTTGGCTTCCTAATCTTCACCTGCCAGTTCAAAAGCATTCCCAAGAGACTTGGTCTGCAGTCCAGAGCCTGCTGTCACGATCCATGACCCACCTGAGAGAGCAAAACACGCTCTGCTGTCCACAGAACTGTGCTCCCAGGGAGGCTATAAAGGACAGTGCTTCCCAGGAGGGATAAAAGGACCTGCTGGCCCTTTGCTTGACTTCTCTTCCTGCCCAAGATATTTAGGATCAGAAGTTCCAGCTCTGGGGTTTCTACAGGGAAAGTTGGGATGTCTCCAAGCAGCTGCTCCTAAATTTGCTGCACACGGAGCCACGGGATGTCGGGAGGTTTGTACTGGATGGACTTCATGATAGAAAGAGTCCACTATAACATCTGAACCTCCACTGCTGCCCTTGCTGCCTGTGCTGGTACTCTGGGATCTGCTTCACCTTTGTGCAGAACTGCCAAAGGGCATTCATTTGTCAGAGACAATCAAATTTCCCTTCTGCTTCCTGAAAGATTGATGAGCTTTAAACATCTTTTATTTGATCATCTAAGCAGCTTGTGTCTGTCTATAAATTCCCTGTAGCTTGCACTTGGACTTTTATGTTTGTGCACACAGCAAAAGGAGTGTGCAGGAAAAAAGGAGCGTGCAGCATTTCTGGTGTAAAAATATTCCTTGGACTGTGTTGAAGCCCTTTGCCCATCACGTTTTCCTCCTCAAACCATGACCATGTTAATGAGGATCACTCACAGGGTTGTCTCAAGCCCAGTCAGTATTCACAAAGCTCATTCCCTTCCTTTAGAAACTACTTCAGGAAGAAAAGTGCCTTAGCAAGCCATAATTCATATATGTGTCAGTAGAGGTTCAGCTGGAAGATGGAATAAATATTTAATTTTGCGGGGAAAAAAATCTAAACAAAATCCCCAAACTTAATGGCAATAATGAGGGAAAGGGAGGATTTTCAAATGAAAAAATGTATATTTAAATAGGAACTCCTGCTATTTTTGAGAGTCCCTTGAAAACTGATTACCTGCATTGACCTGTGTCTAAAGCTATTGACAAAGATAAGCAGGGACAGGCAGTAGTCACTTCAGATTCAGCCCTAGTCGTTTGAATTACATGGACCAAACAAGCTGGAATTATCCATTAAATCAGCAAAATCTGCTTGTCCTTTGCTTTAAAGCTTGATTAATGCTGACAAGCAAAGGCCGTGGAGCCAGCCCTTCCCCAGCCACACAGCACTGGGAGTGTGCCTGTCCATGGGCAGAGCCCCCGTGGCACCCCATGTGCTGGGAAACTGGGATGGCATTCCAGAGTGTCCTGAGCTGTAAGATGTGCTGGGGTGTGAATTCTGTCACCACCTGTCAGAGCTGGGGCAGCTCTCTGCTGTTCATTGGGCAGTTTTCTTTATCTCTCCCACAACCAATCCTCCCTCCAGGAGATCTCTTCTGTCCGTGGGCCATTCATTATTAATTATCTCTGTTCATGGCCAGTGAGTGTCCCTGCATGGCTGATCCAATGCCATCATCCCATGGGGAGAGGCCCCGCCCAGGGGAGGAGCCAAGCATTCCTACCTGGATAGAATCTGACACCTCAACACCCCAGCACCTTTCCCACTGCATTCCCAGAGGAGCAGCTTTCTTCTCCCTGCATTCCCAGAGGGAGCCCAGGCCCATCTCCAGCAGCCCTGGAGCTGCAGAGGAAAACTCCCCCCTTGTGCAGGATCCTGCTCCAGCAGAGCCACAGCTGGCACTGCAGGAGGGCTGAGCCCCCATGGGCTGGGGCTGAGCAACCCCTGAGCACAGCGGGCCAGGCCTGCCTGACTCTGGCAGGGTTGTTTTATATTACTGCATTTTAAATTTTATTTTTATTTTCTTCCCTGATAAAAAAACTGTTATTCCTATTCCCATATCTTTGCCTGAGAGCCCCCTAATTTCAGAATTAAAATAATTCAGAGGGAAGGGGTTTGCATTTTCCATTTCAAGGGAGGCTCCTGCCTTCCTCAGCAGACACCTGGCTTTTCAAACCAAGGCACAGAGCCATTGTGGGTTTGTGTGGGAGCAGTGGTGCCTGAGGGCCTTGCAGGGTTACCCTTCCTGCAGCTCATGGGAAAAGCCTGGTGAATGCAAAATGCTGTTCCCCCAAACACTTGGAATGTGCCCTTTAGATCATGACTCAGGTTTTCTCTGCATTTTCACTTCAAGCTTTCATGAACTGGCCAGGCCTCCCCGAAAACCACAAAAAACACAGCCCCAAAACAGATTAATTTGAAGCGTCCAGACCTTCAGGTTTGGCTTGGCCATAAGAAATCAAAGCTAAATCCACAATCTTGGAAGTTAAAGATCCTGCTTGGAGTTAAATCCAGTTGGGTCACCAGGGATGTCCCCAGGGCTCTGGGGACAGCCCTGATTAATGTTTTTATTGTCAGTGTGGATGAGGGGATTGAGGGCACCCTCAGCCAGTTGGAGATGACAGTGAGTTCAGAGGGAGAATTGATTTGCTGGGGGGCAGGAAGGCTCTGGAGAGGGATCTGGACAGGCTGGATCATGGGTTGAGCTCAAGTGGATGAAGTTCAACAAGGCCAAGGGCCAAGTCCTGCATGTGGGTCACAACGCTGTCATGGAATGCTCCAGGATTGGGGCAGAGCAGCTGGAAAGCTGGAAAAGGCCCTGGGGGTGCTGGTGGCATGAGCCCAGGTGTGCCCAGGTGGGCAAGAGGCCAATGGCACTTGGATTGTGCCAGCCATAGTGTGGCAGCAGGAGCAGGGCAGTGACTGTCCCTGGGCTGGCACTGCTGGGGCCACACCTCGAATCCTGGGGCTGGAGCTGTCCAGAGAAGGGTCTGGAGCACCAGGAGGGGCTGAGGGAGCTGGGAAGGGGCTCAGCCTGGAGCAAANGGAACAGGGACAGGAGGAGAGGGAGCGGCCTCAGGCTGGGCCAGGGCAGCTCAGGGTGGATATTGGGGGAAATTTCTTCATGAATAGGGTTGTCAAGCATTGGCAGAGGCTGTCCAGGGAAGGGATCCAGAAAGGATTTAAAACATGTGTGGATGTGGTGCTTAGAGGCATGGTTTGGTGCTGGACTAGGTGGGAAGGGAAGGGAAGGGAAGGGAAGGGAAGGGAAGGGAGGGGTTAAGACCTGTCCACTCCATTCCCTACCCCTCCCTTTCNAAGGGAAGGGAAGGGAAGGGAGCTTTTCAGCCCTCTCCCTTGCCTTCCCTACCCCTCCCCTGCCTTGCCTTCCTGAGATAATGGTTGGACTTGATGACCTCAAGGGCCTCTGCCAACATAAACGTTCTTTTATTCCACAAGACTTTACATCTCCTGGTCTGTTCACACACACACACCTCTTCTCCCAGAACCAGCAGCAGAGCTCAAGCATGAAATAAAAAAATTGGTTCCAAGAGGGAGTTTGAGTTAAACAAAAATTGCGCACAAGAGGCAGCAGAACGGAAACCTTTCAGAAGCAGCCTTTTAACACTGACTTTAAATGCTTTGAAGTGAAAGGTTCAGATTTCCCTGCATGTTTGCAGGTTGGCTTTGCATTTTTCAAAGCCTCTTCTCCTCTGTGCCATCCCTTGCTCTGCATTATCTTGTTTCTGTTTGCCCTGGGCTGTGAATGATTCCAATTCCAGAGCTGGGGTTTGCCTGCACGGCCACCCCCTCTCTCTGCTGTTCCTTTGATGAGTGTTTAACCCCCTCTCCTGGGACAGACTGGGCATGTGGAAGGGGTGGAACCTGTTCTGGAGAGGAAGCAGGATGTCGTTCCCAGGGCTGGATGTGTGATCCTGCTGTGCCAGACCATAACAAAGAGGATTATGGTGCCATTATGGTTCCAAATCTCCCCTGGATGTACCAGTGTGGCTGTTGGATGATGAAATGGTTGCTGTTGTTATGAAAAAAATCCTCATTCCCATCCATGTCCATGTTAATGAGCAGCTGACAGGATCTAGCTGCAGATCGGTGACAGGACAAAGGGACACAGTGACAGGATAAGGGGAGATGGCCTCGAGCTGCCCCAGGGAGGTCCAGATTGGATGTGAGGAAAAGTTCCTTCACAGAAGGGGTTGCTAAACATTGGAAGGGGCTGCCCAGGGAAGTTTGGAGTCTCCATCCCTGGAGGTGTCCAGGGAATGCCTGGATGTGGCCCTCAGTGCTCTGGGTGGTGACACAGTGAGGATCGGGCACAGGGTGGCCTTGCTGCCCCTGGAGGTCTCAGCAATTTTGGGATTCTGGGATCAGGTGATGTGCTCCATCCTCACATCCTCACACACCAAAACCTTCCAGAAGCCCATTCCTGAAAGAGAGGAGTCAGACTTTGATCCCTGCAGGAGGCACTCTAAGCTGGTACTACAGACTCATGGATTGATCAAATTATTTTTACAGCTAATTTTTAAGGCAATTATTACACGTCCTGGTTTTGGGGGCAAAGCACAATCCCAGAATCCCAGGATCACTGAGGTTGGAAAAGCCCTCCAAGGTCACTGAGTCCAACCTGTGACTGATCCCCACCCTGTCCCCAGCCCAGAGCACTGAGTGCCACATCCAGGCCTTCCTTGGGCACCTCCAGGGATGGGCACTCCAAACCTCCCTGGGCAGCCCCTGCCAGTGCCCGAGCACCCTCTCAGTGCAGGAATTCTCCTGAATTGCCATGTCCACCAGTCCCTGGCCACTCCTCCTCTGCTGGACAGGGCTGCCCTGGCACTGCTGGTGGATTTTGCCTTTCTTAGGCCCCAGCTCAGGCTGGAGAGCCCTGAAGTGGCTGTGGCAGCTCCAGTCCTCCTGTTTGCAAGGGAAATGCCCTGTCCTGCATCCCCCTGAGCACCTGCACGTGGGATCCCCCCAGGATACCCACCCAGCCCTTCCCCACCTCCCTGCAGTCTGGGGGAGCCTGAGCAGAGCCTGGGGAAGGAGGAGAGGTCAGCAAATGAAGGGAGGAGGCTTTGAGGAGGGATCACAGGATCCTTAGTGCTGGAAAAGATGCCCAAGATCATCAAGAGCAGTCTTCCTCACACTTTCCTCACCCCACAAAACCAGGCAGCAGGAGGTGGTGAATCCTTCCTCCCAGGCTGAGGCCAGCAGCATTCCCAGGACATTGGAGAACTTCAAATATTTCTAAACATCAGAAACGAACTTCTCCTTGGGCAGTTTGGCTTAGGACGATTGGAGAAGTTTCACAGCAAAGAGCTTTTGAAATGTTTTGCTATAGCAGCATCAAAAAAATGTTGGTTAAACTTACTGGGCCAAAAACTTTGGTTGCTGGGCTGCTCTGGACAGAAGTTGTCTTCTAGTTCAAAAGGAAAACATGTCTTTTATGATTATTTGAAATTGAAAATACAAAAAACAGAATTGTTGAAAAGGATGTGTTTCTCGTCTTAAAAAGAAAATAAATCAAAATAAACATTGAATAAAAAACCAGAAACATTTTCAAGCAGGAAAAAGTTCCATTTAGAAAGTGCCAGAACTGAATGCTGTGAATAATTTAAATGAAGAATTCAACTCTGAGATTAAAAACTATCTCATTGCTGCCAGATACACACTCTGCCCTAAAAGCAGCAGGAAGAATTCAGATGTTTGTAGTGAAATACTTGAGTCCAGGGATTTTAACTGCAAAGTTGGTGTCTGAGCTGGGATCCAAACCAGATCCAAACCCAGGCCCCCATCTCAGAGGCACTGGGATGAGCACAGAGGAGACAGGAAGGCTGGACAGAGGCAGGAGCAGCTCCCTGAGTGCAAGAGAAATAATTGGAATTTATTTTTGAGGCAGTTTGGTACCAGGCTCTAACTCCTGGGATTTTCCAAATGAATCAGGAAAATAACAGGAAGCAGGGTTTCAGTGCAAAACCAACACGTGATTTTTGGTTTTCTTTGGAGTTGCCACAATTCCCACTCTTGTCGGGGCCTTGTAGGTGGGCTTGGCTCAAGGAAGGCAGCCCAGCAGGGCTGGAGAACTGTGAGAGCACCAGGAGAAGGAGCCTGGAGGAGCTTGCAGAGTTATGGGACATTTGCTGGATAACAACAGTGCTGGGGAACCCATGGATCACAGAGCAAAGCAGAAAGGAAGCCGTAATTAAATATTCCTGAGTACAACCCCCAAATTACAGTGGACTAAGAAGTAAGCAAATGACACCCAGGAAGAGAGCAGCTGATTCTGAGCTGATTATCATAATGTAAATGCCAACAGCAATTTACTCAAATCACAGAGGTTTATTTGTGGCATGGGAAGTGGGTTTAGTCCTAATCAAAATAAAATCAATGTATATTTCAAAACAGATTGCCACTGGTAAACAAAGCAGCCATGATTGTTATTCATTATCTTCATCAGCACCAAGAGGGAATCATTTCTGTTACTGCTTAATTACAGAGATGTTAACAATTAATTAAGTCAGCGTGGTGATAGCCAGTGATTTGGGGAATGGAGAGGAGCTTGTCCTTCCTTAGTGTGATTTGTTGCCTCAGCCCAGCTCTGTCCATGGCTGGTGACACTCCTGGGTGGTGGCAGCTCAGGGAGGCAGAGCAGGGTCAGGCTGCCCGGTCCTGCCTCCCCCTGCCCATTTCCCAGCCGCTCAGGCCCCGGCTTTGGAGGGTCCCCAGAGTCCCAGCCTGCCCAGGCTCAGCCAGCAGGGCTTGCACCTCTGCCTTCCCAGGAATTCCTTACAGATTTGGGACTAAAACCTCTGTGCTGTGAGGTGGAAGGAGCTGGAAGGAGCTGGGCTGGGGTCCAGGGGCAGGAGGCAGAGCAGGCCATGCCCAGGACACCTGCAGGGTGCAGGATGCTCTGGGCTCGCTCACCCCGCTCCTCACACAGCCCAAAGAGTGAAAGGGCAGCAGTGAGGCACCTAAGAAGTGTTCCTTTCATCCAGGTTTGTCACTTCTCCTGGGCACACGAGGTGTCAGCTCACAGAGGATCCTCAGGAGGCTGATCCAGGCCTGTCTCTCCAGGTTTGAGTGCCCAGGACATCTCAACCCCACACCATCACCAGCTGTCCTGAGACTGAAGGAAGAGCTCAGGGGCCTGGACAAAAAGAGCTTTGAAGAGGAGTTGAGTCACTCAGTCCCAGAGTCAGTGTGACCCTGAATCCCACTTCAGGGGTGTCTCCTCCGTCCCTGCCATCCCAGGTGCCCAAGGTGAGGAGCCCAGAGCTGTCCCCTGCGGGGAGGGCTGAGCTCCCAGCACAGCCCCAGCTGAGAGAGCACACAGAGGTCCATGAGAACCCTGCTGCTCCTTCCACAGGCAGCAATCCTGCTCCAGGGACAGTGGGAAGTGACTTTAATGGCAGCCTTGCCTAAAGATCCTCTTGACTCCTGACTGCAAAATTGGTGGCCCGACACCAGGAGCTCTGGGTTCAGGGGATCCTCAGTGCTGGGTTTATTGCCAGAGACTCTAAGTAATTGTTTTTAACAGGATTTTCCTTATACTCTGTTGCAGGAGAAATGGCCCATTTATATTCATTGTTCCTTATAAATGTTCCCACCACAACAATTGCTCTTGATTATAGTGGACTTTGTTTTCCTTTGAATTTAATAGCAAGAGAAAAATGACACATGACAGAAATCTAAATAACATTCTGCTCCCCTCCTCTCTGGTTTCCTTTTGAAATGTGAGCCACAGTTTATATTGAAGAATGATATTGTTCCCAAATATCTTCATTGTTTTTTTTTTTTTATTTTCAGAATGGGGAGAAAAGTGTATTAATGAGTTGGATTTTCCATAGTGCTGAGTAACTGAGTTTTCCCTTGGGTTTTCATATCCTTGACAGCTCAAAACATCAGGCCCAAATTTTTTGTAGGAAAAGTTTGACTTTCAGGGACAGGAAGCTGATTGCCAAACATTAGAGATTTTATTTGATAAACTGGATTCAGGATGTAATGATGGTTTTCAGTATATTTTACTCAACTAATTTCTTGAGGGAGGTTGTTTAGGAAGGTGCACCTTGTAGGATTTATGTAGGTGTAACAGAGTCTGTTTTTTATTGTAATTCATTAATTAAATCAGTTTAATTAAAGAGAAGGCTGGAGATGGAAGCATTTTGAATGAGCCCTTCTGGTCTCTCCTTAGGTAACATTTTTGCCATTAACATTACTGACAGCAAACCCAGGCTGCTCTGAGCACTGAGAAGTCACTTTTTCAGCCAGCTAATGGGTTTTAGCCTCACAAACACCATGCAAATGTGTTCTCTGGATATGAGGTGGGTGGAACCATCACCTCCTGTTACATCTCCCTGCTAGCCAGGGCTGCAGGAAGCAGTAGAGCAGAGGAATCTCATTCCATCCATGTTCTGCCAGGACTTCCACACCTCCCTAGAGGTGTCTGATTGAACCTGCTTTTGCCACAGATAATATTTAGTGTGCTACAAGTGGAATACATTCATATTTTCCTGCAACATGCCACTCACCCCAGGGTTTTGGCTGCTTTCATCTGCATGCTTTTAGTCTGCATTGTATTCAATCTGCACGGGGAAATAATTGTTTCCTTCAGGGAGTGCGGAGCACTCAGCCCCGGCAGGGCAGCTCGAGCGAGGTTTAGGATGTGAGGGACATTTTATAGGCTCTTCCTGCCATTCCTTGCCCATTAAGGAGCCTTTGTGACAGCAGTGCGTGCCCACAGGGCAGGAATCAATGGGGATAAAAGTGAATGCCAGCTCCAGCCTCCCCCGAGCCTCCCGAGGAGGAGCCAGCAGTGCCCTTGTGGTCTGAACCCCCAGTGTCGGATTTAACCCCTTCCTGACCCAGAGATGGGGCAGCTCAGAGGTGTTTTGAAAACCTTTATTCCATTTTCAGTCTCATGAGAAGGGTGAGACAATACAGGTGTTATAATTCACACCATCACAATCAGAAGCCAGCTATTTCCTGATTACAATACACTATAAGAGTTTCTTGGCCTGTCAGCTTTGGCTCCACTATACTGTAAATGTAACCAAAACCACACTGGAAACCCTGGCAGATGTGCTCTGGTGCCTCTCCAGGAGCTCTCTGCTCCCCTCCATGTGCCTTGCTAATTGCTGCTCTAATTAGGGCCCCAGAGGCCAGGGGGCTGTGCTCAGCAAGGAGCCCTGCTGGGTACAAATGTTCACCCTGCCTGTGCCACCCATGGCTTTGGCCACCCTGAGACCACTTTGTGGCTGTGCTCTGGCACTCTCACAGCTGAAATCTCTTGTCTCCCTGCTTTGGGACTTGTATAATCTTTCAGCTTTCTCTTTCATGGCTGTTCAGGAGCTGACAAAACATGTCTGAGTCCTGTTAACCATCAGGCAGTGCTGATTTCCCAAAAGCCATGGGCAGAGGGTGCAGAGAAGCTCAGTGAGCAGCCACTGGAGAGGAGGTGGCTGAGCCACTCTGTGCCACCTGCCTGGGTCACTCAACTGAGCTCCTGCTGGTGTATTTCTCCCCCAGCTGCCTGTATGTGGGAATCCAGGACATCCTCTGGATTGTCCTGGGTGATGAGAGACCCTGGCAGGGGGCTTAGAGACCCTTGCATGGAGGGAAAAACACTTTTGCCTTTGATTTTAGCCCTTTGGAAAAATTGTCATCAATATCTGAGAATTTGCAAGCCACAAGAATTTAAGTAGAATGATATTTAGCTTATCACAAAGTAGAAAAGTAGATTTTTAGGTTTTAGGATGGGAGGTCAGAAAACAAGATGGAGGAATTTGGGCGTGCCCTGTTCTTCTTTCTTGTTCTTCTGTCTCTCCATTTTCTCTGGTGATGGGGACACGTTTGATAGGTAGAGGATAGTCACAAGTGGTTTTATGTTAGTAATAGGTATTGGAACATTGTAGTAAACATGATATACGTAACTTTTAGTATAAGAACTCAGACACCTCCCCGTGGGGAGGAGAAGGGCAGAACCTGAGCTGCTGATCAGACCTCTGCAGCACAGAAAGAAAATGTTTTGATAAGAAATAATAAACAACTCTGAACACGAAAAAGACAGACTCTGGCTTGTTCTTTGGCGGCGACGAACAGCAAGAAAGGACATTGTGGGGTGATCTGGCAGCCCACCAACCCAGAATCCCACACCTGTACTGCCTTTGGACAGGGGCTTCTTGCTGCTCCTCTTCCTCCTCCCTCTCCTGCCTGTGCCACCTCCTTCTCCTGCCCGTGCTCCTGTTCTGAGGATGAGCAGCAGCAGCCTGGCAGTCCTGTCCAGCATCCCCGCTGCCCTGGGAGATGACACAGCTCCTCTCCCAGTGCTCACCAGCTTTCCTGACTCTTTTCTCTCTTCACACTATCAAAGAGCAGGCAACACCCTCCAGGTTCGATGTTCTCATGGGAAAAAGGTGGAAATCAGACAGGGATAAATGGGAGAGAGATCTCAGGCAACTTAAGTAACAGTCAGGCCATGAGCAGAGAAGCTTGGTGGCCACAGTGACACATTTTCCATGAAGCACTGCCCAGATCTCTCGGGTCACCCCCAGGTGGCCGTGGTGCCTCTTTCCCCCACAGGCAGTGCTTATGCATGGTGCACTCCCAGCTGCCACTTTCCAGCTTGGGGACATTTCACAGAATTCACAGAATCACTGGGTTGGAAGAGACCTTCAAGATCATCAAGTCCAACCCAGCCCCAACACCTCAACTAACCCCTGGCACCCAGTGCCACAGCCAGGCTTTGTTTAAACACACCCAGGGATGGTGACTGCACCACCTCCCCAGGCAGCCATCCCAGAACTTTATCACTCTTCCAGTAAAAAACTTTTTCCTGATATCCAACCTGGATTTCCCTTGGTGCAGCTAAAGACTGTGATCTCTGGTCTGTCAGAGCTGCCTGGAGACAGAGCCCAGCCCCACCTGCCCACAGCCACCTTTGGGGAGTTGTAGGGAGTGATAAGGTCGCCTCTGAGTCTCCTTTTCTCCAGGCTGAGCACCCCCAGCTCCCTCAGGGGTTCCTTACAGGGTTTGTGCTCCCAGCCCCTCTCCAGCCTCATTGCCCTCCTCTGGTCACCCTCAAGTGTCTCAATGTCCTTCCCAAACTGAGGGGCCAGGACTGGACACAGCACTCGAGGTGTGCCCTCAGCAGTGCCAGGTGTCTGCCAGCACTGTGTGTCCTGCCCATGGTTGGACAGTTTGGGCTGCCTTGGAGTCCATGGTCAGAATGCAGTCCTGTCTCCCAGATCAATGTGCTTAAGGAAAGAGCTGATGAGGGATGAAGGGAAAAGGGCTGCTGAGATTCTCCTTTGGGTGTCTTTTTCCAGGCTGGCAGAGCAGGATGAGAACTGGGCCTTGGATTGCTCCCAGCCCTGTTCAGGGCAGCAAGACAAGGCCAGGGGCTGAGCAGAGATGGTGCCACAGCTGTAAGGAATAGGGCTGTGAGGTTGTTCAAGGGGCTGAGCAGTTCTCAGAAGCCTTAGGGCTGAAAGGAACCTCTGGGGATCATCCAGTCCAACCCCTCTGCCCAGGCAGGGTCACCCAGAGCAGGTGGTACAGGTGGGTTTGGGATGTCTCCAGAGAGGGAGACTCCACACCCTCCCTGGGCAGCTCCTCCAGTGCTCTGCCACCCTCAGTGTAAAGAAACTCTCCCTCTCGTTGAGGTGGAACTTCTTGTGGTTTAGTTTATGGCCATCACAATTCACAAAAAAAAATGTTTGTTCCACAAAAAACTTAGGTTTGTGGGGAACAAGCTTTACCTGCCTGGGAGCCACAGTGGCTCGAGGCAGACAGAGACATCCCATCAAGGACATTGACATTCCTCTCTCCCCAGCACCTGCAGCACCCCAGGAGAAGTATCCAGGCTTTGTCCCTGCACGATGCAGTGAATGCAGCAGGCTGCACTTCAGGGAAGGCTGTGGGAACAGGAGGAGCCAGGCTCTGAAACACAAAATCCCCTGTGGGCCAGACCTCCCCTGTCCCTGGGGCTGGCCTCTGACAGCCCTGGAGGTTGTTCTCTCCAGCTCACGAATTCCATTTTGGATTTGTGAGCACTCAGAAGCTTTTGTGGGACTTGAAGCACATCTTGTAGCAAGGGCTTGGCTCCTGGGGATGCCCTGTCTGAGAGCTGCTGAGTGCTCTCAGGGAAGCAGGAGCAGAGATCCTTCTAGAGGAGGACTCTTCTCTAAGCCAAGGGTTGCCAGGCTGGGGAATGAGGGAACCAGGCCTGGCTCTGCCATCTCTCCTGGTCCAGCCAGGACCCTCTGAGAGGCTCATTTCTTGCCATCTAGAGCCCTTGTACCATTCCAAGACATTCCTTGTCCCACCAGTTCCTTTCCAATACCACCCAAGAGCTGAGCCAGACCAGCTGACAGGATGATGTCACACCTGGGACATCATCCTGTGTGCCAGAGGCTGCAGGGAGCCCCAGTCTGCATTTTGGGAGGAGGATGACCTGACTCCTTGCTAAAGGTGTTGAGCTGAGTCTGCACCAGGCCCCGTCCCTGTTCAGTCCCACAGGGCACTGCCAGCTCAGGCACACCCTGAGCAAGGACTGGAGAAGACAAATGTGTGAGTATTTCTCAGCATTTTAACATGAAGACAGCAGTGCTGAGCAGGCAGGAGCTCTGTTTGATCTGTTTGATCTATTTAATTACATTTTCCCCTTGCTTATACATCAGATGTTTTTTGTATTTCTGCTTTCTCCTGCCTGTGCTGACCAGCCAGGGAGATTTTGCCACTCCCAGCAGAGCTGGGCCCCTCATTCCCATCACCCAGAGCTGGCAGCCAAGGCAAAACCAGATCAGAGAATCACAGAACCACAGAATGGGTTGGGTTGGAAGGGCCCTAAAACCACCAGCAGGAAAAGACCTGTAAGGCCATGGAGTGCAAGCATCACCCCAGCGCTGCTGTGCCCACCACCATGGGGTCTCTGTGCTCCAAGGAGGCTCCTTGTGCTCCTCCTCGTGCCTGGGCATCAGGACAGCTCTGGCAGCACAGGGTGGTGCCTGCCAAGGATGTGCTCTGAGCTCCCTGACAAAGAGCACCCTCCAAAAGCTTCCCCTGAAAAAAAACCCCAACCCCAAACACATCATCCCCTGACTGCCCATGCTTGGGAGAACAGAGAGCAGCTGCAGTTTGGAGTCATGGCTTGAAACTCTTTCAAATTGAAATAATCCAGTTGATGAAAAATTCTAAGCAAAGTGACCCCGTGTGTTTCAGGGCACCCCCAGCCCAGGGGTGACAATTGGAAGGCCCCCAGGAAGAATTTCCTTTGCACCCCCAGGGTTAACCTCATCTGGCCATGGCTGGAAGGCAAAAAAGCTGTGTATACCTGCCCAGAAAGCTCTTTTCTTCTGCCCTGAAGCTGTGACAGCAGCTAGAAACCAGTGTTTGAAGCCTCAGCACTCAGCAGGTGGTGACAGAGGTTCAGGGGCACAGCCATGTCAGGTGGGGACAGGGCCCATCTGGCCATGGCATGTCCTGAGCTCTGCAGTTGTCTCCTGCTGCTCCACCCAGCTGAGAGTGCTGCTGATTGATTTTCCGCAGTCAGCTCAGTGCCTGGGACACTCCCGTGGCTCAGAGGGTGGGGAGCAGAGCAGGGAGAGCCTGCAGGGCCAGGCTGGCTGGCAGAGGCCCTGCCCTGTGACATGGCAGTGACAGTATTTAACAGCTCTACGTCTCACCTCAGAGCATAAGCCAGGGAGTCACAGCTGGCACCATGAGCTGAGTGCTGGCAGCTGCAGACACTCACCTGGAACCTGCCTGAAGCTTTGCTGCCTCTGTCACTCCTCCCAGCACAGCAAAATGTCCCTGTGCACCTGGCAGGGGACACTTGGGCTGGTGCCCCTCCTGCTGTAGCACTCACACATCACATCTGCGGTTCATCTGGTTTTCTTCCCACCCATCTCATTTCCTTTAGCAAAACTTGTTTCAATCCTGCTGCCTGTGCTGGCATCCCAGAGGGGATGGAAATCCTCCCGTGGCAGAGCATCTCCCAGCAAGGCTTTGCTCTCTCAAAATGAGTTGCAGTTTGGTGTCTCCAAACTGATGCTGAGTTTCAGGCTGTGCTGGTGACCTCCTTCCCTGCCTCCTCCTGCAGCTCTTTGCTCTGTCTGCCTGCCAGAGGCACAAATCAGACTTGCAAGAGTTCAGGGCTATTGCCCAGGTAATTCTATTTACTGTGGAGTTGGGCTCTGTTAGGACTGAGTGTAAACCCAGGTGCAGTAGGGTGGTCAGTGACTGTCCCTGAATGAATTTATTGCTACTGGGAAGTGACACTTTGTGCTGTTATCTGCTCTGGATTTCAGCCTTTTACATCATTCTGGAAACAGGACACATTTGGCAGCTAAATCCTAATGGGTTCGTTCCTTGTCCCACCATTTCACCATCTTCTCAGGCAGGCTTGTAATTACTGATGGGATTTTGACAAGTCACATTCCCTGTAATGGCAAATTTAAGCTCCCTGATGTGAATCAGAGGAAGCCACAATGATTTTGCAATGCACATTTATTAAGGATAGTGGTGGCTGGAGTCACTTTCTCTCACCAGAGGAGCATTCTGGAATTTATCTGCTACAAGGCCTGATTTTTAGTGAAAAGGGGATTTCACCCCCTCACACACACACAAAGCAGCGTTATCCCCATTGCTGTTGATACAGAAATACTCATTTTATGAGAATGCAGAAGACACCTGCCAGTGTCCAAGAGCTCCAGGGGCTCCAAGACCTGGAGAGGGACATGGGACAAGGGCCTGGAATGCCAGGACAAGGGGAATGGCTTCTCACTTCCAGAGGGCAGGGATGGATGGGATATTGGGAATTAGGAATTCCTCCCTGTGAGGGTGGGCAGGCCCTGGCACAGGGTGCCCAGAGCAGCTGGGGCTGCCCCTGGATCCCTGGCAGTGCCCAAGGCCAGGTTGGACAGGGCTGGGAGCAGCCTGGGACAGTGGAAGGTGTCCCTGCCATGGCAGGGGTGGCACTGGACAGGATTTAAGGTCCCT
The DNA here is from genome assembly GCA_013400585.1 of Chloropsis cyanopogon. Lineage (NCBI taxonomy): Eukaryota > Metazoa > Chordata > Aves > Passeriformes > Irenidae > Chloropsis > Chloropsis cyanopogon. The sequence goes on along the minus strand of WEZZ01011775.1, from coordinate 285,527 downwards.
GTGAACCAGCCCCTAGGACCTGCCAGCCTCTCCATCCTCACAGCCACATCCCCACGGCTGTTTTGGCTCCTCTGCAGACTCACACATCTGGAAATCCTGAGGACCCTGGGCACAGGATCCTTTCCTGGCTCCACCAAATCCAGCATGAACCTTTTACCCTGTACAGAGATGTCTGCTGTGTGTAACAACATTTGGACACCTCTTCACTGTTTCTTTTGGCCAAATTTCTGCCTTGGTGCCTGAATTGCACCAAATCCTTCTGCTCCTCAAACCAGGGCAGCTCTCTGAAGAGACTCAAGCAACAGAGGCCTTTACCCCAGTCCAGACCAATGTAATGGGGAAAAATTAAAAACTTCTGGCTAAATGTAGAAGAAAAAAAAGAAAGTGTAGGTTTGGGCTTGTCCCTGAACCCTGACAATTCTTTCCCTGGATCAATCAAGGGCAAGAATTTTCTAGGAGCCACTTTCCTTATGAAAATAGTGATAAAGATAATTTCCCTTCCGTAATGTTTTCTGGGTTGCAAGCCCTGCACTCCCATTATGGCAAAGAGCTCAAATTTACACATTTGCCTGTATTCTGTTTCCTTCTAAAGGTGTTTTTAAACTGCATTTTATCCAGCTGAATGACAATGGAAATGACCTGCTTGGCTCAGGCAGGGACAGCCCTGTTCCACTGCAGTGTCCCAGTGCCACATTCCCATGCAGGGGAAGCTCTCCTTGCTGCTTGCATTTTAGGGGGTTTTCAGTGGCAAATTAATATTGCAGCAAGGCTTTCCTGACTCTTGCTCTGGGAGAGAAATCCAAATCTTTCAAACACAGAGCAGCCCAGGGTGCTAGGCATGTCCTGGGACACAGCTCTAGGGAAAGGGAGGCTCACTCTTCCTTGTCACCATTTGTCCTAAAAGGAGTTTTGCTGACACAAAAAAGAAAAATTAGCCAGGGAGACTTCAGGAAGCACAGAACTCCCAGCATTGTGCCTGAACTGTGCATTTACCTTGCCCCTGGCCATGCTCACAGGCTCTATCTCATCCACAGGAATAATTCACGAGAAACAAATACATATATATATATAAATTCCACATCCTCTGCAGCATTTCTAAAGGGATAAGGACATGACAACAGCAATTAAGCACCAGACTGACTAGAAATGGTCTCCCTCTGGTCACAGGGAAGATTTTGCAGAAAGGCAGCTTTAATACCTGCCAAGGACTGGGGTTTAGCACCCCTAGGACCCACACTGCAGCATGAACTGCCTTCAGAACTGCAGCTCTTCACCTCTGGCCACGGGGTGCAAGCAGCTGCTGCATGCTCTGTGCAGATTCAGGTTTTAGGCTGGCAATGGGGGTGTGAATTCTGTCACCACCTGTCAGAGCTGGGGCAGTTCTCTGCTGTTCATGGGGCAGTTTTCTTTATCTCTCCCACAACCAATTCTCCCTCCAGCAGATCTCTTCTGTTCATGGGCCATTCATTATTAATTATCTCTGTTCATGGCCAGTGAGTGTCCCTGCATGGCTGATCCAATGCCATCATCCCATGGGGAGAGGCCCCGCCCAGGGGAGGAGCCAAGCATTCCTACCTGGATAGAATCTGACACCTCAACACCCCAGCACCTTTCCCACTGCATTCCCAGAGGAGCAGCTTTCTTCTCCCTGCATTCCCAGAGGGAGCCCAGGCCCATCTCCAGCAGCCCTGGAGCTGCAGAGGAAAACTCCCCCCTTGTGCAGGATCCTGCTCCAGCAGAGCCACAGCTGGCACTGCAGGAGGGCTGAGCCCCCATGGGCTGGGGCTGAGCAACCCCTGAGCACAGCGGGCCAGGCCTGCCTGACTCTGGCAGGGCTTTGGGTTCTCTTTTGTACTATGGCATTTGTATTTTTAATTTTCCTAGTAAAGAACTGTTATTCCTATTCCCATGTCTTTGCTGAGAGCCCCTTAATTTCAGAATTATAATCATTCAGGAGAGGGTTTGCATTTTCCATTTCAAGGGAGGCTCCTGCCTTCCTCAGCAGACACCTGGCTTTTCAAACCAAGACAATCCAAATGAAGCTTTTCAATTGCTTTGGAGATGTTGGACCCAGCAAAGGTCCCAGTGCTCCAGCACACGTGGTGCTGCTTCCCTGCAGCTGGGAAAGCTGCTGTAGGAGATGTGAGGATTTAATGGGATCATCACTAAAACCTTCAGGATTTTAGAAATCAAGGGTTATAAATTCCAAGTGTTCAAAGCCAGGCTGGATGGGGCTTGGAGCAACCTGGGATAGTGGAAGCTGTCCCTGCCCATGGCAGGTGGGCTGGAACAAGGGTGAGCTTTAAAGTCCTTCACAACCCAAACCATTCTGCGATCCTCTTAATCTGTGAACTTGTAGGAACTCAGAAATAAGTCGAAAAACTTGTTCTTTCACTCTCTACTTGGTTGTGGTGAGCCTGTCCCAAGCTTTTCCCAGCAACAGGAAAAATCATGTTTATCATCACAATGAAAAGTGCAAGGAAAATTGCAGGACTCACAGTAAAATCAAGGAAGATTTTGGTTTAAATATTTGATTTGATAGATGAGCAAAGAAAAGGTAGTGACCACTTTCATACATATGTACCTCAGTTTTAACCATTAACTCTGTTGTATTTTACTTATAGACCACAAGGTTGATATATTCAGGGAAACCAGGAACAAATCCAACTCAGCACATTCTATGGTTCTGGGAAATATAGTCTCACCTGCTTAATACTCTGAAAATCAGGCCATTTAAGGTATCTTCAGTTAACAGCTGAGAATGGGACTGTCTACCCCATCAGGGTAAAAATCCTTCTCTGGGATTTCAGTGAGAGGGGAGGGTTTGGTGCTGCCTGGTTTTTAAGTCCCACCTTGGCTTGTTTGCCTCTTCAGCCCAGCTCTGAATTCAGTTTTTCCTGCCTGCTTTGCTTCCCTGTCCCTGCTGCCAGCAGCTCTCCCTGCCTGTGGGTGCTCTGGGGAGTCCTGAGGCAGGGAAATCATCGCTGTCCTCCTCTGGCACCTGTCCTTCATATCCCCATGTTATAGATTGTCTATGTTTGAAAAGCCAGGTGTCTGCTGAGGAAGTCAGGAGCCTCCCTTGAAATGGAAAATGCAAACCCCCTCCCTCCAAAGTATTATAATTCTGAAATTAAGGGGCTCTCAGGCAAAGATATGGGAATAGGAATAACAGTCCTTTATTAGGAAAATTAAAAATACAAATGCCATAGTACAAAAGAGAACCCAAAGCCCTGCCAGAGTCAGGCAGGCCTGGCCCGCTGTGCTCAGGGCGTTGCTCAGCCCCAGCCCATGGGGGCTCAGCCCTCCTGCAGTGCCAGCTGTGGCTCTGCTGGAGCAGGATCCTGCACAAGGGGGGAGTTTTCCTCTGCAGCTCCAGGGCTGCTGGAGATGGGCCTGGGCTCCCTCTGGGAATGCAGGGAGAAGAAAGCTGCTCCTCTGGGAATGCAGTGGGAAAGGTGCTGGGGGGTTGAGGTGTCAGATTCTATCCAGGTAGGAATGCTTGGCTCCTTCCCCTGGGCGGAGCTTCTCTCACTGGCCCATTAACAGAAGATAATTAATAATGAATGGCCCATTAACAGAAGATATTTCCCAGAGTGGGGATTGGTTTGTGGAAGAGATAAAGCAAACTGCTCAATTAACAGAAGATAACTGCACCACCCTTAGCAGATGGCAAATAGAATACACACTTATCTTACAATCCAGGACATAGATACATATTATAATATTGCCTTTTTGCAAATGTTAAAATGGATTTTATATGTGTAATGTTAAAGTAACTTTGTTATAAAGGCATAGTTTTTATTTCTGTTGTTAACTAAACTTAGACATAGTAGTGAAATAGCTGATATAGTATGCTTTTGTTAAACTGCCAGGTTGGTTGGGATAACATCCAATGAACATATGATGGAGACCCCTGCTACTGACATGCCAATTATCAGCTCCCACTGTCTGAAGGCAGTGAGGACCAAGGCCCAAAAGCTGGAGGGGATAAGAATGGACTAAAAACCACAGCCAATGAATCCACATGCTCTAAAGAGGTGGATCCAAGGTGGAGCCATGCTAAACAGTTCTTGGAACATGTAAACTAGTTTGGGGAAATGTTTAAATATGCATAAGGGTCTATGAGTATGCAACAGGCTGATGGTAGGGAAAAGGTATTTAAGAGGTAATCCCAAAGATAACAGTGTGCTCTTGGCTGAGTGCCAAGATGCTTCCAGCCATAATAACCTTTGCTTTATGGTATGTGTCTCCCATTGTCCTTTATTAAACTTTCTAAATTTTCACAGGAGTGTGAACAGGTTTTTCACACCCACAAACTTCGCCTACTCCAGGGTTTGGTTCAGGTTCCTCCTGACCTGGAAACCTGCCAGAGGATTTGGTGTTGTTTTGCAGGATTTGTAAATCCATTGCAGGGGGAAATATGTAAATATTGTTGTGGCTTCCTGAGGAGTCAGGTGTTGTGGGGACACCTCACAGGTAAAGAAGCAGCTTCTCAGGCCGGGTTCCAGTGGGAAGGTTTACAGGCAGATTTTACAAGTCCAGTGTGAGAGGCACAATGAGACCTCCAGCACACAGTTTTCTGCTCTAAACTCCAGACTAATCACAGCCGACAAGGTGATTGACTAAATAATCCTCTCTTGTTTTCTTTTTCTCCCACAAATGATCTGCATCTCTGCATTTCCGCTGTGCCCGTCAGAGAGCTGCTGCAGCAAACAGCCAGAGCTGGGTCTGCCCCAGCCCTGCTGGCAGTGCCAGGCACAGCCTGAGGTGACCCCCAGTTCCCCAGAGTGGCTCTGTCCTGGGAGGGACCCAGCTGTGCTCTGCTTTGTTTGCAGCTTTCCAAAGCAATTGCATTAACGCCTGTCCCCAGCGTCCCACTTTGCCAGCCTGTTCCTTATTTCCACGGAACCACGGGATCCCAGGATGGGTTGGGTTGGAAGGGACCTTAAAGATCATCCCAGCACCCCCCTGCCATGGCAGGGACATCTTCCACTATCCCAGGGTGCTCCAAGCTCTGTCCAACCTGGCCTTGGGCACTGCCAGGGATCCAGGGGCAGCCACAGCTGTTCTGGGCACCCTGTGCCAGGGCTTCCCCTCACAGGGAAGAATTCCTTCCCAATATCCCAATCTAAACCTGTTCTCTCTCAGTTTGAAGTCATTTCCCCTTGTCCTGGATCTCCAAGCCCTTGGAAATTGTCTTCTTCATTATTCTTGCAGGCTTCTTTCAGGCATTGGAAAGCCACATTTAGGTCACTCTGAGCCTTTTCTTCTCCAGGCTGAGCAATCCCAGCTCTCCCAGCCTTTCCTCCCAGCAGAGCTGCTCCATCCCTCTGATCCCCCTGGTGCCTCCTCTGGGCTCTCTCCAGCAGCTCCAGGACCCCTGTGCTGGCCCAGGGCTGGGGCTGCTCTGCAGGTGGGGTCTCACCTTAAGGGGGCAGAGGGGCAGAACCCCCTGCCCTGCTGCCCATCAGGGCAGGAGTCATCCCTCAATCCAAAGCCCAAGCTTACTGCTTGGGAGGGTACAGGCAGCTTAGAGGTAATAATTATAATTCTGGCCCTGCAGACCTCATTCCCAACTGGAGATTTTAGGCCTTCTCCCCTTTTCCATCCCCCTGGAGACATCTGACCCTGCCAGAGCAGCAGTTCAGAGCTCTGGCAAAGCTCTCTCCAAAATGGGTCACTTCCTCAGAGAGTGAACCTGGAGCTGTTGGCTCTCTTACAGGACAAGGACATTTATGTTTTCGCACAGTTGGCAATAAGATATGAAGGGTACCAGAGCTTAGGTGTCAATGCTCCTTCCCAGGTCTGCAGGCTGTAGTGTGGAATTTTGTGGGGAAGGAGAGAAAAAATCCTCTGAGATTGGCATTGGAGATAGAGATGTGAGGAAGAAAGACACACACCAAGCAGGGAGCTCAGAGAGGAGGGAAAGGCTCCAGAAGAACAAAAAGTACATTTGGGAAAGGCACCTCAGTGAGAAACACATTCAAATCAGGGATTTCTGCTGCCTTGTGCCCATCTGGGAATGCCCCCTTGGAGCAGGGTTATCTCTATGCTGGGGGTGACCTCCCATGGCTGCTGTGCCCTCAGAGGGGTGGACCCTCCTCTGCTGGCCCTGGCAGAGGGGACACTGCTCTCCACATGGCTCCATGGAAATTGCTTTTCAAGGATGTACCAGAGCAAAGGGCTTAGACCCAGGGAGCTGGGTCTGGGTGATGTGGGACAATCCTGAAGTGGCTGAACATGGGACAGACAAAGTGGCAGCCTGAGGTCACCTCCCGAGGGAGGAGGGTCCATGAGCTCACCAGCAGCTCCAGTTTGGTGGGGTCATGTCCATACCTGCACCTTGGAGGCAGCACAGCCCTTCCCAGGCAGCTGCCCAGCACTGAGCAGCACCAGCCAGGGTGATACCTACTGATAATCACCCCTGAAAGGTACAAAACTGGGCTGAAATAGGGGCTGTGGGGGGCAAAGTCCAGTTCCTAGCAGACCCCAGACCCACTTGCTCCTGCATTTCCACCAGTGCACAGGGCTGGCCATGGACAGGAGCTCTGGGAGGTCCCCAGAGGTTTCCTGCCCCCCATTTCATCCAGACACAGACATTTCATCCAGACACGGCCCTGGAGAGGAAAAGCCTGGCAGAAGCACCAGACCCTTCCTGCCAGGTCTCCCCTCCTCTGCATTCAGGTCCAGGTTCAGGGCCTGACCAATGTGCTGAAGTCACTGCCAAACCAGACTGCTTCTGCAGCCTGATGGCAGATTAATTCCTGCCCAGACTACAGGTAAAAGTGAGCTCATTCTGAGGTAAGAAAAACAACCCAGAGCTAAAAATGAAGAGGATGATGGGCAGATGCACGACTGTCACAACAGAAGCAGCTCCTCTGCAGCCCCTCCCCATCACTCAGAGCAGAGCTGTGACTGGGAATGGCAATTTGGCTCTCCCCTGCTCCCATTTAGGAACTTTATTTTAAATCAAGCCGAGGAAAAATTGGAATTTCTGCAGAAGCGTTGACATTTTCCAGGGAATATAGAGTTTGGAAAGCTTCCAGGCTCAGTTGCTGGTTGAGATAACTGAGTGGGGCTTGTACCAGGCTGAGAAGTCCCACCCCCAGTGGGAAGAAGTTCAGAGTTTGTTGCCATTGAGCCCAGGGCCAGATAAAACATTTGACTGCAAAATCAAAAATCAAGTATTCCTAATGCTGCCTTTTTTTTTTTTTTTTTTTTTCGCATGCTAAGAGCAGCTGCTCCTCAGAGCTTCCCAGAGACACTCCAGGGACAGCACCTGGCAGAGTCTCACTGGTGACACGTGGGGCAGCTGAGCCTGGCAGGGCTCTCAGGAGCAGGAATCTGCACTGGGGGAGTGGCTCCAGCCTCCCCATTCTCTACAGAAGTTCTCCAGGTCTGTTCATCCTTCCCCAGAGAAGTTAAAAGAGGGCTGTAAAAGCAAGCTCCCAAACTGGTTTGTTTGTTTGTGTAATTTTGGGTGCCCAGTGAGAGGCACCCCTTATCTCATGGATGGGAGAGTGCCTGACATCCCCAGGAATCAGTTGGGGTCCCAGAGTCCCAGAAAGGTTTGGGCTGGAAGGGATCTCAAAGCCCATCTCATCCCAAACCTTCCTTTAGACAGAAGCCAGAAGGTGCCCTCTAAGCCTCCTTTTCTCCAGGCTGAGCTCCAAGCCCTGTCCAACCTGGCCTGGAATCCCAAATACTTTTGGAAAAAACCCCACACTGCAAGAGTCACTCCAGCTCCCACCTGTGTGGGAGCAGAGTCTTCCAGGCTCTTCAGGATCTGGGAAGGATTTCTTCTTCCTTTAGCACAGAATCAACATTTTGTCCTCGGTGCTCTTTTTATTTTAGAAACCCTGCTTGATAAATTACTAGAGGGGCTCATTAACTGCAAAGATTTGTCAGTTTTCCCAAAGCAATCAGGGTGTTAGTTAGACCAAAGGAGCAAATGGGAAACTGAAGGGGAAGCCAAGCACAGCCCCATTAATCCTGGGTTATGGATCGACATTTGTCAACTCTATTGAAGTCTGTTGTACCAAATAGAGCCCAGGAGACCACTCAATTACTTTATCTCTGAGCAATTAGGATCCTGCTCTTTCAGGTCAATCTGTTAGCACAGAGAAAAAAAAAAATTTGGATACAAGATTAACAGTAGAAAATCCACTGCCTTGTGTTGTGGGGTCTTTTAGAGGGAAAAAAATAAAGCCCAAGCAGATTTTCCCTTTGAAATGCTGGGTTTGAGAAGTAAAGTTCACTGAATTCAGCATCAGCAAGGGGCTCCCAATATTGCTGTGTCCCCCAATATCCTCCTGTCCATCTCTTCCCAAGCATTTGTGTTTGCCAGGTGACTGCAGAAGGATCAATCCATTCTTGGAGCCAAAAATCCCCCAGGGCAGGCTGTGCACTCTGCCCTGGGACATGTCCAGCACAGCCACACTGAAGTGGCTCTTGTGCCACACAAGCAAAGCCCTGCCAAGGTTTAGGCTGGGCAAACCAGGAGCCACTTTTAGCTCTTCCTTAGTGAGAGTGAGGGATTATTAGAGAAGAAAAGGGATTTTTTTGGGCACACATCCATTTTTCTGTAGCTCATAATTCCCCTTCAGGAGGCACAGATGTCAGGAGATGCACAAGTTTGGAGGAGTTTTTAAGAGGGAACAGAAAGTTACAGAATTGATAACTGAGTTATAAATTCCCAATACTCAGGGGCACTCAGATTTAACTTGACAGCTGCAGCTTCTGCTTCTGACCTTAAATAAGGCCCATGTGTGTGGAGGTGGGTCCTTTAAAGCAGGAATGCTTGGGATAAAAGATGCTGCCTCTCCCTGAAAGCCTTCCCTTCACATCCTCACGCTCAGAGTGATGGTGGCACTTGGGAGAACTTGGAAAACAAAGCTGAGTCCACATCATGACCCAGAGATGTCACTGCACTCAATGCCACTCTGCTGAGCTGCTCTCACCCAGCTCACCTGAGCCCAGGCAGGACGTCAGGCACCAGCTGCCAGCTCCTGGGGTGATGGATGGAGCCCAGGGGACACCTGGATTGTCACAGCTTCATTCCATCGCTGTTCTGGGGGCTGCTGAGGTTACACAGAGCTGCAGCCAGGAACTGCCCACACAGAAAGGACCCTCCTCGAAATTTGCAGCCTGGTTTGCTCATTCCATGATTGTCCATCCAAGGATTCTTCTTTCATGTCAAGTAGAGATGCTGGAGAATGGGAATGGCAAAATCTTGGATCTGGGGCTGCTGCAGAGGGCTCTTGAGATAACTGCAATATTGGTCTACAAAACACGGCAGGGAATGAGCAATGGGAAACAGGATAACCAAATTATTACCTCCAGGTTCAGGATGCTGTTTGACTCATTGAAGACTAGAGAGATGGAAAGAGGTTTCAAGAAACCCCAAAAAAGCCAAAACTTCTATGATAAATGGCTTTCAGTGAATGATTCCACCTCTTTGTACAGCTTTTCTTTGCTATTTTAGAAGATGGAAATCATATCTTGGGATTAATTTAACCAGCGAGTCAGGTTTGGTGACTTAAATCACTCGCTTTCCCCTCCTCTATCATTTCTGCAAACTCAATTCTTTTTTTTCTGTTCCTGAATCATCCCTGGTTTCCAAAACTCCATCCCTCACTCTCAGCTGTTGAATGAACAGAGTGAATGGATGTGTTTTCTCCTCTGCAGTGTTGACTCACTGCTCTTTTTTCAGAAAAGCCAGCCTGACCATCAGGATTGAGCTGCTGGCAGGGGGAGTTAAAGAGGAGGAAAATGAGTTGAACCAGTGCAGCTGGGTCACTGAGACCTGTGCTCAGCTGATGGTGCACACACTGTGTTCCTCCTGTTCCACCTTCAGGGATTTCATCAGAGCCACCCCTGGCAGCTCACTGGGGTTGCAGTGATGCTTTCAGCCATTAATGCCATTCCATGGAGAGGTTGGCTGCAAATTTCTTTTATTTTCCCCTTTACAGATAGGGAACTAAGACTGAGAGAGAGAGATTCTGACACACAGGAGGGCTGTGTAACTCCAAATATCACAGGCAGGATGTTTGGGCACCAGCTGAGCCCTGTGTCCTGGAAGAGCTGGGGGATGTTCATGCCGGACCCCACAAGGAGCTCGGCAGGGATGTGCAGGTATTTGTGTCAGGAAGGGCTGACACAGCCATGGAATCCTGGAATTGTTAAGGCTGGAAAAGACCTTGAAGTTCATCCAGTCCAACCATCAACCCTGTTCCACCACGTTCAGCACTAAACAAAGTCCTCAAGTGCTGCATCCACACAGCTTTTAAATCACTCCAGGATGGGGATTTCACCACTGCCAAGGCTGGACAGCCCTTTCCAGTAAGAAATATTCCCTAATATCCAGTCTGCCCCTCCCCTGGCCCAGCCTGAGGCCGTTCCCTCTCCTCCTGTCCCTGTTCCCTGGAGCAGAGCCCGACCCCCCCGGCTGTCCCCTCCTGTCAGGAGCTGTGCAGAGCCACAAGGTCCCCCTGAGCCTCCTTTGCTCCAGGCTGAGCCCCTTCCCAGCTCCCTCAGCCTCTCCTGTGGCTCCAGCCCCTTCCCAGCCCCTCAGAGCAGCATTTCTTTCTGCCCTGTAAACCCTGTTGCTTTTTATTCCATCTTGGATGGCTTTTCCCATCTTCTGTCAGCCCTCAAACATCCCATAAAATAACTTTTCCACAGTATCCCTCTAGATGCTCTCTGGGTCCCCCTTTATGCAATTTCAGAGGGTTGGAGAGCTTTCCATGCTACATTGCCCTCAGAAATGGAATTCTCCTAAAGCACAGCTTTGAGCAGCACATACATCAGTGGCTGGAATTATGCTAAGCACTGCTCATCGGAATTATTATATTAACTGGAAAGGGGGAGCACACACAATTTAACAGGGGAGAAAGAGAAACAAATCTAAGAAGAAAAATCAGTATTTTACAGCGAGAAGAAAGCCAGGAAAGCAGTGACTGTAAAAGCTTTGCTGCAATTAAGGGACCTTTTATTGTGGGGATTTAAAAGCTTTTGCTTTTCAGGGTACACATAATGGAAAGCAATCCAGGGATCTGCTGGGCACAAGGGTGTTGGCAGGTGCCCAGGCACCAGGGCTGACAGCAAAACCTGGCTTTTACTGAAAGCAGGCTTTGCTAGACCTCAGAATTATGTCAGACATCAGCAGGACAAATACTGGCTCCAGCCTGCCTGAGCAAGAGGCATCCGTGCCAGCAGGAGAAGGATCTGCTGGATTAGGGATTTCTCCTTCTCCCAGCCACCCAAGGCTGGGCTTAGCTCAGTCCTGGGCTCAGCTCTGTCCTGGTCTCAGCTCTGTCCTGGTCTCAGCTTTGTCCTGGGCTCAGCTTTGTCCTGGGCTCAGATCTGTCCTGGGCCCAGCTTTGTCCTGGGCTCAGCTCTGTCCTGGGCACAGCTCTGTCCTGGGCTCAGCTTTGTCCTGGGCACAGCTCTGTCCTGGGCACAGCTCTGTCCTGGGCTCAGCTTTGTCCTGGGCACAGCTCTGTCCTGGGCTCAGCTTTGTCCTGGGCTCAGCTCTGTCCTGGGCCCAGCTTTGTCCTGGGCCCAGCTCTGTCCTGGGCTCAGCTTTGTCCTGGGCCCAGCTCTGTCCTGGGCCCAGCTCTGTCCTGGTCTCAGCTTTGTCCTGGGCTCACTGTCACCCTCTGAGGCTGCTCCTGGGCTCAGACCGAAGCTGCACTCCCAGCTCTGCTGCCAGGGGTGCCCGTGGAAGAGAAGCCTCACTAAAACATCCCCAGCCAGGGGTCAGAAATGACATTAAAATATTTGTCTGCAGAGAGTCAATGATTCTTGTGGTTGTTCATTGAGCAGGGGAGAGGTGTGCTGGGATCAAAACGAAGCGAGAGGGAATCAGAAATCCTTCCCTGGTTCTTGCCTCAGCTCGTTCCTTTGCAGTGGGAAATGGTATTTAACCATCTAAGAACTTTCCTCTCTCATCTGGAAACAGAAATAAATATGGAAATGTGTATACAGAGACAACTGCAAGCATGTGTGAGCACAGGCATCTCTGGGTGTGTTTATGGGCATATTTTACAGAGTGTTGGGAGTCAAATAATGAACATTTTGGAGCGTTTGCAGCTCTGTTGTTAACAGCAGCTGAAGCAATGCAAAGCATCATTCAGCATTTCAGAGCTGCTCCTGCAGTGCATGCAAGGAACTCAACTGGGGGAAACAGAGTAACACATTGTGGTGTGTTGTATTGTGAGGAAACTTAATTTGTTTGATGGTTTTGCTTTGAATGTAAAAAAAGACCAGTAAAGGAAATGTTTTGTTATTACTGCAGAGCATATTGGCTGAGATCTCAGAAGCAGTGGGAGGTTTATTTATCATGGAACAGCTGCAGGAAGAGCTAATATGGACATAAACCTCCCCAGACCCAAAGCAGACTTGAGGAAAGAGTCCCAAAAAGTCTCTGAGAAGACAATGCTAACTCATAAAGTATTGGTTTCTTATTATATTGATTATATTGCCGTGATAAAATATAAATTCGGTGTATCCAGCAATGACAGCTTTACTGCCTTATTGTGCTGATTATTACAGAAAGCATAAATTGGGTCATAATTCTGAAGAGTCATCGAAAGCCATGTGCAACTCTGAGTTATTCATTTGAAATAAGGCTTGGGAGACCTTCAGGAGAAGATCAATACATCAGGGAGTGTGCTGGTGCATCAGAAGGGCTCTGACACACACACCCCCTGGGCTATCTCCACTGCACACCTGCACAGTCCTGCCTCACCCAGACCCTGCTCATGCTCCTGACCTCCCTCACCCCCAGGAGTGGCTTAACACCTCTGCTGAGGGAAATGCTGAGGGAATTGGGGGTGTCCAGTCTGGAGAAGAGAAGGTTTTGGGGGGACTGAATTGATTTCCTGAAGGGAAGCTATCAGAAAGATGGGGAGTCACTTAGGACAAGGGATGGAGGGACAGAACAAAGGGAATGGATCCACACTGCCAGAGGGGAGGGATGGATGGGATATTGGGAAGGGATTCCTCCCTGTCAGGGTGGGCAGGCCCTGGCACAGGGTGCCCAGAGCAGCTGGGGCTGCCCCTGGATCCCTGGCAGTGCCCAAGGCCAGGCTGGATGAAGCTGGGAGCAGCCTGGGATGGCGGAAGGTGTCCCTGCCCATGGCAGGGGCTGGAATTAGATGATTTTTAAGGTCCTTTCCGACCCAAACCATTCTGTGATTCCATGATTGATAAGAAACCCAGGGCAGGAGCCCAATGCTGTTTGCAGTGGTGATTAATCACAATAATCAGCATTTCACTCCCCTCACTTTTGATGCCACCGCAGAATTTGGTAAAAATGTGCCTCACGAGCTGAAGGGACTGATGCACAGGGCCAAGGGCTGTCACAGGGCACTGTCACCTTACAACTCCAGCTCTGAATCCTGGGCACGTGCCCCTGGAGTTTCCCTGGATCCCACCTGAGAAATCCATGCCGGAGAGGGAAAGCCATCCTGACAAGTTCATGGCTGAGCAGCCCTGGCCCAGTCTCTGAGGGGCAGCCCTGGCCCTGTCTCTCTGAGGAGCAGCCCTGGCCTTGTCTCTCTGAGGAGCAGCCCTGGCCTTGTCTCTCTGAGGAGCAGCCCTGGCCTTGTCTCTCTGAGGAGCAGCCCTGGCCTTGTCTCTCTGAGGAGCAGCCCTGGCCTTGTCTCTCTGAGGAGCAGCCCTGGCCTTGTCTCTCTGAGGAGCAGCCCTGGCCTTGTCTCTCTGAGGAGCAGCCCTGGCCTTGTCTCTCTGAGGAGCAGCCCTGGCCTTGTCTCTCTGAGGAGCAGCCCTGGCCTTGTCTCTCTGAGGAGCAGCCCTGGCCTTGTCTCTCTGAGGAGCAGCCCTGGCCTTGTCTCTCTGAGGAGCAGCCCTGGCCTTGTCTCTCTGAGGAGCAGCCCTGGCCTTGTCTCTCTGAGGAGCAGCCCTGGCCTTGTCTCTCTGAGGAGCAGCCCTGGCCTTGTCTCTCTGAGGAGCAGCCCTGGCCTTGTCTCTCTGAGGAGCAGCCCTGGCCTTGTCTCTCTGAGGAGCAGCCCTGGCCTTGTCTCTCTGAGGAGCAGCCCTGGCCTTGTCTCTCTGAGGAGCAGCCCTGGCCTTGTCTCTCTGAGGAGCAGCCCTGGCCTTGTCTCTCTGAGGAGCAGCCCTGGCCTTGTCTCTCTGAGGAGCAGCCCTGGCCTTGTCTCTCTGAGGAGCAGCCCTGGCCTTGTCTCTCTGAGGAGCAGCCCTGGCCTTGTCTCTCTGAGGAGCAGCCCTGGCCTTGTCTCTCTGAGGAGCAGCCCTGGCCTTGTCTCTCTGAGGAGCAGCCCTGGCCTTGTCTCTCTGAGGAGCAGCCCTGGCCTTGTCTCTCTGAGGAGCAGCCCTGGCCTTGTCTCTCTGAGGAGCAGCCCTGGCCTTGTCTCTCTGAGGAGCAGCCCTGGCCTTGTCTCTCTGAGGAGCAGCCCTGGCCTTGTCTCTCTGAGGAGCAGCCCTGGCCTTGTCTCTCTGAGGAGCAGCCCTGGCCTTGTCTCTCTGAGGAGCAGCCCTGGCCTTGTCTCTCTGAGGAGCAGCCCTGGCCTTGTCTCTGTGAGGAGCAGCCCTGCCCAGTGCATTTTGGCCACCTTTCCCTCAGGGCTCAGCAAACCACCACTTATCTCCTCCATGGGCTGTTTTCACAGAGGACACAGAATTCTTGGGAAAAACCCTCCCAGCTCAGGTCCCAACCACCCAGGGCCCTTCTTCGCATCTCCCACGGTGTGGCCAGCTGAGGTGCTCTGCCATAAGGCCAAGCTACGAACCTGCCAGAGCTTGGCCCTGTTTGGTTTTCCCAGAAGCCGGAGCTGGTTCTGAGAACACAACATTCCCAAGAACATCTACCAGTCCTCCCCTCCCAGGGGAGCAGGGGCTGTGGGTGATGTTCTTCTCCCAGCAGCCATCCAAGGGGTAATGCCCAACAGTTTGGTGTTCAGTTTCACAAATCCCAGGATGGTTTGGGTTGGGGAAGACCTTAAAGCTCATCCCATTCCACCCCCTCACATAGGCAGAGACATCTTCACTATCCCAGGCTTCTCCAAGCCCTGCCCAACCTGGCCAATATCCCTTGGGAAGTTTGATTGCCGTGAATAATTGGTCACTTTAAGCCTCAGAAAGAATGTAATGATCTCCTAGTGCAAATACAATAAATCTGGTGAAGTTAAAGAGATCAGATAAGAGCTTCTCAAGTTGAAATGGAATATGGAGTCCTCTCTCTTCCATTGTATTTCATCAATTAACCTTCAGCAAGCACAAAAGTTTCCCTGGATCTGGTGCTCCTGCTGGCATCTGGAGGAAAAGATACAAACTGTACAAATTTCTCTTTTTTGAGGAGAATACCTTTAATAACCAAAAATGTTTCTGCACTTGGAATAATGAGAGTGGTTTTTCTCTTTCAAATGCTAAATTATTTCAAGCTGAGCTGTTGGGAACCATTAATAATTCAAGGAACTCTGCTTTCGGTAAGAACAACATCTGTTGGAAGGTGTTAAGGCATAGGAATAACCTGACTTTCAAAGTTATTTTACCATTTCTTTATTCTCTTTGTGAGGAAAAAAAAAGGCTGCTTTGGTAAATTATAGGAAGGAGATGCTAAAATGCCACTTGCAAAACAAGGAGGGCTGGATGTCTGCAGTGCCAGGGCACTCCTCTGCTCTGCTTTGCCTTCCTTCCCTGGAGCACCAGCTTCTCAGAGATGTGGCCTCCAGTCTCTTCTCATCTGCAGACCCCAAAATGCTGCCAGGGCACTTTCAGACCCCTCATGATTATTTTTATGAGCCCCTCATTATTATTTTTAATAGATTTATTTTTTATCAGCCTTTTGACATTAGGCTGCATTTCCCAACTCCTTTTCCCTGGCTCTTTAGAAGTTGTTCACAGATTATCAGCAGACCATAATTATCTCAGAGGGTGGCTGAGGTCAGGAGAGAGCTTTAAGATCATCAAGTTCAACCATCAACCCCCCAGCACCACGTTCACCTCTAACTCGTGTCCCCAAGTGCCACATGCACAGGTGTTTTGATCACTTCCAGGGGTGTGATTCCACCACTTCCCCAGCAGCCTGGTCCAATGCTTTACAACCCTTTCCATGAAAACATTTTCCTAATGTCCAGTCTAAACCTCTCCGGGTGCAGCTTGAGCCATTTCCTCAGAATGAAGGAAAGAACTTCCCCAGTTCTTCTTGCCAAAGAGGAATGAGAGAGATGAAAACATGAATGGATCTCTGCAGGGCAACTCATCCCTTAAGGGCAGGATCCTGTGGATCCCACTGTGGAGCTGCCAGCCTCTGGCTCTTTCCACAGACACTTGGGAGATGTTAGATGACTGAATGAGAACCAAAACCTAATTTTTGAGGGGTAAAGCTTAGAAACATTTTGTCCTCCTTACAGAAATGAGTCAAATAACCAATGAACTTAAAAGATTACCAGAATTTAGAAGGTAGACCCACGTGCAGAGTGGTATTTCAAGGTTCCCACAAGTTTGGAGATGGGAATTTGAGGCAGCTTATTGACAAAGCTGCTTTTCCCAGACTCAGTCTACAGGCAGGGTTAAAATTCCGTGTCTGTGCAAAGCTCAGCTGTGGAATTTAGTGTGGTATTTATGTTCAACCAGGGCTTTCCTCATCCTGAAAAGTTCCTGTGCCAGCCCAGCTGAAGTAGGAGCAGTCCTATGACTCTTCATGTGGGTTACATAGAGATGTTGCAACCCAGGTCCAAATCTCCCAAAACAGAGCTGTGATGTTACATCTGTCCCTATTCCCTCATCAAATATTCCTCCCAATTTCCATGACTTTCCATGCAATGTCTCCCTTGAATCCTCAGCTCTTGGGAGATATCAGAGCAGGGGGTTCATTTTTTCACTGTTGCAAAAGTGAATGAAGAGACTCCAGAATAAAAGAGGGAATTTTCATTAGACAATATTTCCCTGGCAGCTGGGAAGGCATCCCTGATCCACGGTGCAGCCCAGCTTAAGGAAGTGATCCTTTGGTGGCCAGCAGATGAAATTGGTTTTTTTGAAACATGTCCTGCCACTGCTGAGGCCCCACCTCAAATCCTGGGGGCATTTTTGAGGCACTCATGACAGGAAGGAAATTGAGGGCCTGGAGTGTCCAGGTAAGGGAACGGAGCTGGGAAGGGTCTGGAGCACCAGGAGGGGCTGAGGGAGCTGGGAAGGGGCTCAGCCGGGAGCAGAGGAGGCTCAGGGGGGACCTTGTGGCTCTGCACAGCTCCTGCCAGGAGGGGACAGCCGGGGGGGTCAGGCTCTGCTCCAGGGAACAGGGACAGGAGGAGAGGGAACGGCCTCAGGCTGGGCCAGGGGAGGTTTAGATTGGAGATTAGGGAATATTTCTTACTGGAAGGGCTTTCCAGCCCTGGCACAGCTGCCCAGGGCATGGTGGAGTCCCCATCCTGGAGTGATTTCCAAGCTGTGTGGATGTGGCACTTGGGGACATGGGTTAGTGGTGGCCTTGGCAGTGCTGGGTTAACAATTGAACTCAGTGATCCTGGAGGTCTTTCCCAACCTAAACCGCTCTTGGATTTTGTGATTCTATGATTTCCAAAGAATTTTGTCCCTTCCTAGGAAAATCCATCCCAATTCTCTACAAATCATTGCTGTTTTGCTGGAAATCAAAGGGCCAGCTTTGGGTACCCTTTGTGCTTGAGCCCCCCTAATCCCAGTTTCAGGAATGGTGGGGTTTGTCAAGGCCAAGTGAATTTAAAGGCTGAGCCAAGTCCAAGCTTCTGTAGCCTCCAAATTTGGGGATGGAGTTTGATTGGAAGGGTTTGGATCTGAGCACAGATGAAAGCCTTGTGCTGTGGTGATTTGACAGCAACATTACACAGCTCATGTTATTCATTGAACCTCATTAATTTAAGCTTAGGGTTTAAGAAGCTGCTGGAAGGGGAGTTGTTGTAGGGGTCATTCCTGTGTTAAACTTGTCGATGTGAAGGGCTCCTGTGAGATGAGATCTGAAGGAGTTGTTAAAAAAGCACATTGAGCAGCTAAGGCAGCCTTTAGATAGGCTGGGCTATCCTCCATGCTGGGCTTCTCCTCTTTATACTTCTGTGCAGCCCTCATCTGGGGTAAATATTGATAATATTGGGGTCTCGTGTGCATGGTGAATGATCTAATGGGGTTTGTAACTCCTCATTCTGATGCTGATGGAGCTGCTAATTCAGGAGGTTGCTCATTGCTGGTGACACTTGGAGGGAGCAGATGTGGCTGATCAGCCACGGGGATGGCAGGGGACTCTTGGCATTTGTTATGGCTCTGCCCACCTCCTAGAGAAGAAGCCAAGCAAACTACCCAGAGGAAAAAAAAAAATTGTGGCAAGAAATTAAGGTTGAAAGCACCTCAAAAAGTTTCTGGTGGATGAGAGGCTGCAAAAGTACAAACTTTAAAAGAAACAATACAGAACAGACTCATCCCTCACTACAGGGAGACTTTCCTTCCAGCCCAGAATCCACTGACGTATAAAACCATGGTGGAGAGTTGGGAGATCACCTTGGAAAAGGCTGAGATGTGTCCCCTGCTTGTGCTATAAACACCCTTAAAGCACCCGTGGGCCCTCACGGGACCAGGAGAGAAATCCCTGCATGACACCGAAGTATCATGAAGGGCTCCCCATGTGGACTGAAGGAAATTCTTCTAAGGCTGAAGTGATCAAAGGATGGAAGAGATCTCTGCTCCTTGGTCCTGCCCTCCTCAAAAATGGGAGCCCAAAGTGCTGAAGGGCTGCAAGTCCCACCACCCCTGAGAAGGGAAGAGCCACTCCTGAGCTGCTGAGCTCCAGGCCCACCGAGCTCCTGCTGGTGAGATTTGGTTCCTGAGGCTTTTGGGAAGTGTCCTTCTCCACCAGAAACCTGGTAGGATGAAGGATTGGCTTTTGTTTAACAAAACATATTTGTGCAACAAAAACCTGTCAAGAGCAGATCTTTCCTGTGTTCTCTCTCCTGTTTTACTGTGTCTACATTCCATCTTCCCAGTTTATAATCTCCTATATTTAAAGCCTGTTCTAAACCCTCAAGTTTAGTGCTGGACTGAAAAATCAGCTCGTTTGTCATGCACTGCACTTCCTTACCTTCCTCCTTCCCTCTCATTTTGTAGGACTCTGGAACAATAACCAAGTCAAGAAGAAAGTTATCCAATGAAAACCTTCTGGAGGATGAGCATTGATTTTCCTGACACAATTTGGAAGTCATTAGCATTTTCTGTTGCAGTGTTACATCACCCTTTCTATCAGGTGAGCTGCCTTGGACTGTTTTTTAAGAGCTTCTGTCCTGAGAGCATGTGGACTGTGGGGTGAAATCCAAAGTAAAATTCCCAAGGGAAGCTTAGCAGTGGAGTTCTGAGTGACAGAAATTAAAGGTGCAGGATCAGCCCTGCTTGATGAAAGTTGCTGAGAGTTCTTGTACAACACCAAGGTCCTGGTCCAGTTCCAGTCCATCACCCCAGTAATGCTGCAGAGGCAGCCTTTGGCCATGGGCTGAGCCTTTCCAGAACTTCCTCACAGCCCCAGGCTGCATCTGCTGGGAGCTGGCAGGGCAGGAGTGCAGGGACAGGAGGGGAGCTCAGGCAGCAGTCCTGGGAATTCCACCCATGCAGGCACAGCCCACCTGGACTTTTCCATGCCTGGCTGGTGGGGACAGGGCATTCAGCAGCAGCAGGGAACCAGACTGGCCTGCAGCACCAAGTCCTGTTTTCATTTCACAGGATTCAGTGGCTGACAAAGAGGGGAATCTCCTTTCGTTATCCTGCCTCAGATGTAGCAAAAAGGCAAGGATTAATGCCATTAAAACACAAGCAATTGGCACTTAAATGCAACATGGCAGATTTACTCTGTGCACATTCCAAACTGTGGAGTTTTAACAGTGGTAATAAAGCATTAAGGGAGACGTTGAAGCTTGAAGGAACAGCAGAGAAACAGTTGTGTGTGGTGGGAGCAGGAGTGAATCCCATTCCATGCGCAGCCTGTATGGAAATGGCCTTTGAGCCTAATGGGAGAAGGAACCATTTATTCCCTGGGCTAGCTCTTATAACAACTCCAACTGCTGAGCAATTTAAAACCTATGCATTTTTATAAGTGTCCATTTTTACATTGGGTGAAAATAACCCTTTGGCACTGGTGAAATTATAAATAAGGCAAACAGGGGGGATGCACTGCCAGCATACCTATGGGACAGCTGGGAGGCACCAGCAACACTGTAATCTACAGTCAGTGTGCTTGGGAGTTAGAGCACACCTGTGGAAAGGTGATTTCATGGGAAAAGTCCCAAACCAGCAGGCCTGGGGTTGTACAGCCCTGTGGGAAAACCTGGCAAGCCTGGGAGGATCAGTGGTGTAGGGAGGGGAAGAGGGGCACCCACAGGAGGGCACAGCCCTGAGCTGTGTGCCCAGGCTGTGCTGGGCAGGGACAGCAGCCAGGGGCTCCTTCCTGCTGGAATTGTGTGCTCGGATCTGTGGGATCTCAGCCTCTTCCCCTCCCTGCCTGGTGCAACCCAAGCACATCAATAAGAAGAGCACACACTCTTTACATCTCCTGGTTGCAAAGCAGATTCCATCACCTCTTCCCTGCTTCCTAATCCACCTCCCAGGAACCCATTCCAGCACTCAAAACCCTCCAGGAGCTGAGCTCTCTCTGCTGCACAGCCTGTGGATGGCCCTGATGCACCTGGGGCTGTGTGTGCCCACTCCAGGGCTGAGTGTGCCCACTCCAGGGATGTGTGTGCCCACTCCAGGGATGTGTGTGCCCACTCCAGGGCTGGGTGTGCCCACTCCAGGGATGTGTGTGCCCACTCCAGGGATGTGTGTGCCCACTCCAGGGCTGTGTGTGCCCACTCCAGGGATGTGTGTGCCCACTCTAGGGATGAGTGTGCCCACTCTAGGGATGAGTGTGCCCACTCCAGGGCTGTGTGTGCCCTCTCCAGGGATGTGTGTGCCCACTACAGGGCTGAGTGTGCCCACTGCGGGGATGTGTGTGCCCTCTCCAGGGATGTGTGTGCCCACTCCAGGGATGTGTGTGCCCACTCCAGGGCTGGGTGTGCCCACCCCAGGGATGTGTGTGCCCACTCCAGGGCTGAGTGTGCCCACTCCAGGGATGAGTGTCCCCACTCCAGGGATGAGTGTCCCCACTCCAGGGATGAGTGTCTCCACTCCAGGGCTGAGTGTGCCCACTCCAGGGCTGGGTGTGCCCACTCCAGGGCTGTGTGTGCCCACTCCAGGGCTGAGTGTGCCCACTCCAGGGATGAGTGTCCCCACTCCAGGGCTGAGTGTGCCCACTCCGGGGATGTGTGTGCCAACTCCAGGGATGTGTGTGCCAACTCCAGGGCTGAGTGTCTCCACTCCAGGGCTGTGTGTGTCAACTCCAGGGATGTGTGTGCCAACTCCAGGGCTGAGTGAGCCCACTCCAGGGCTGTGTGTGCCAACTCCAGGGCTGAGTGAGCCCACTCCAGGGATGTGTGTGCCCACCTCAGAGATGTGTGTGCGCTCCTGCATGCTGGGCTCCCTCCCTCCCTGTGTCCCCAGACTGCAGCTCATCCAGCCCATGCAGAACAAGATGCCACCACCCATGTTCCCTGTTTTGGGACCTTGGAAGTCCATGGGAAGGCCAGCAGACAGCTGGGCCCCTTCTCCCAGACCCCAAAGTAGTGCTGGAGCTGGGGGCCTAAAGGCAGCTCAGTCACATCTTTGCTGGTGTGAGAAACCCTTTGGTTATCACACTGAACACTCACCTTCTCCATTTGAAAAGATAATTGGGTTAGATGGGACACTGGGCAGGAATCCTTCCTGTGAGGATGGGCAGGCCCTGGCACAGGTACCCAGAGCAGCTGTGGCTGCCCCTGGATCCCTGGCAGTGCCCAGGGCCAGGCTGGACAGGGCTGGGAGCAGCCTGGGACAGTGGAAGGTGTCCCTGCCATGGCAGGGGGTGGGACAGGGTGAGCTTTAAGGTCCCTTCCAACCCAACCCATCCTGGGATATTTGTGTGGCACATCACGAGCATGTGAGAGACAACACGCTTGAAGCTGAGACGCCAGCTCAGCTTGCAGTGCTGACTAGAACGTGGACAGATATTTTGCAGAGAGATACACACAGCAAAGGCAGAATTTAATCCAATTTTATGAGCCAAAAAAATGACAAGAGAAAATTCAGATACTTTAAAAAATTTCAGCCGAGGAACACTGAGGGAGCAAGATAAGCACCTCTGAATAAGCCCTCTCTTGGTATCGTGTTTGCACTCAGCACAGGTGGTGAGCAGCCCTGGAACACTTTAGAACTCAGATATTTTATACCCAGAGTTCAGCAAATACAACCTTCAACCTGGAATTTTAATTTTTCATTGTTCCCAAAAAGGTTGACTCCGAATGGCTGAAAAACTTCACAGAGGAGGTGCTTTAAGAATTGACAAATAGAGAGAAAAATGAAGAGGCTTTTTTCATTTTCAAGTCTTTTCTATAAATGTGTCAGGGTATGAACAAGCTGTCAGTGCTGGCTGCATGGCCCAACCCAGGGCTTGTCCCCAGGCCAATCCTGCTGCCCTCAGGGGTGCTCTGTCCTCCCAGGGACCCCGGGGTGTGTCAGAACCCAGGACATTCCTCTGACCTCCCTAGGTCACCTGAGATCCTGGCAGGGGTCAGAAACACCTGTGCCTTTGATCTCAGCCCATGGGAAAAACTACCAACACTGTGTGAGGATTTACAAGCCACAAGAGTTTGAGTAGAATGATAGTTAATTTGTCACAGGGTGAAAAAGTAGAATTTTGGGGTTTTANTTGAACATGAACAGACAAATCTCAGCTTCTTCTTTGGCTTCGGGCTGGGAGAAAACAACCTTTTATCATCCTTTCGGGGTCCTCCAGACCCTGGGCTCCACAGGGTGAGGAACGGGGTAGGCTGTGACTCCCAGAACTGGTTATGGCCCCAGTGAGCCCACTGCCCCACTCCTTTGGGGGGTGCCATTGCCTGGGGACCAGTGGCAAAGGCCATGGGGCAGCCTGGGCTCCCCTGCTCCCCAGGGCCACAAGGCAGAGCAGGGGGCAAACGCTGCCCCAAGGGCCAGAGGGGCTCAGGGAGGTGTTCCCAGGAATGACCCTCCTTTCCCTTGTGGTGTCTGTAGTGGTTTTGGTTTGTTAATTTGAGATTTTTTTGGTATTAATTAGTGTGGTGGGTTTTTTGGTGATGGTTATTTATTAAGATATTTTTTGTTGTGAGATAGGATTAGGAGAAAGGTAAAGTAGGTTTAAAATTTTAAAAGGATATAAAGAAAGTTTTATTAATAGTAATTATTAGGGGAAAAAACAGGAATTAAACTATTTAGAACTACTTGCTTTATAACTTTTTTTAACTGATAATGTAAAGAAATAAAACTTGAATTTTTTAGTTAGTTTGTTATTTTAAAATAGTCTTTTTTTAGTTTGGAGTGAAGGTGTCCCAGCCCATCTCAGGCTGTCCTCTGAGCAGCCCAGGCTGAGGTGACAGCAGGAGCTCACCACATTTTGGGGTGTTTGCTGCCCCTCCAAAGGGAGATTCTGCTGCTCCCCAGCCGTGTGCCAGGGCAGAGAGCAGCTGCAGCCCCTGGGGATGCACTGCCAGCCCCTGTGATCAGCTGGAGCTCATCAGGAGCCTCCAGGGGTGCATTTGTGATCATTCAGGCTCTGTGGGTGCTCTCCTCTGTCAGCACCTAAAGGTTGTTCCATTCCTTACTCTGCTTGATAAATGTAAAATAAAGTCAGACAAATTGCTTGCTGGCCTCAGCCTGANTTCCAACCCAACCCATCCTGGGATATTTGTGTGGCACATCACGAGCATGTGAGAGACAACACGCTTGAAGCTGAGACGCCAGCTCAGCTTGCAGTGCTGACTAGAACGTGGACAGATATTTTGCAGAGAGATACACACAGCAAAGGCAGAATTTAATCCAATTTTATGAGCCAAAAAAATGACAAGAGAAAATTCAGATACTTTAAAAAATTTCAGCCGAGGAACACTGAGGGAGCAAGATAAGCACCTCTGAATAAGCCCTCTCTTGGTATCGTGTTTGCACTCAGCACAGGTGGTGAGCAGCCCTGGAACACTTTAGAACTCAGATATTTTATACCCAGAGTTCAGCAAATACAACCTTCAACCTGGAATTTTAATTTTTCATTGTTCCCAAAAAGGTTGACTCCGAATGGCTGAAAAACTTCACAGAGGAGGTGCTTTAAGAATTGACAAATAAAGAGAAAAATAAAGAGGGTTTTTTCATTTTTAAGTCTTTTCCATAAATGTGCCAGGGTATGAACAAGCTGGCAGTGCTGGCTGCATGGCCCAACCCAGGGGTGCTCCATCACTTGTCCCCAGGCCAATCCTGCTGCCCTCAGGGGTGCTCTGTCCTCCCAGGGACCCCTGGGTGTGTCAGAACCCAGGACATTCCTCTGACCTCCCTAGGTCACCTGAGATCCTGGCAGGGGTCAGAAACACCTGTGCCTTTGATCTCAGCCCATGGGAAAAACTACCAACACTGT